>NQII01008153.1:9934-37544 GCA_002778355.1 Clitarchus hookeri
TCCATTTAAAATGTGTCAATTTGAGATCAGTGTACATAGTTTATTTTCTAATTTAATCAAACATTAACCAAAATCTTTTGTTTAGATTAGGCATGGAAATATTATACACAAGTAAATAATAAATTAACCAACCATCAGCACATGTAGTGTTGTCGGTGGTGAACCCAAGCAGTTTGCAAATGTAGTACTTACAAGAGACCATGGGAGCCACTGGTACAGCCACACAACATCAGTAATCAATTGTGAATCCAAAGACTACCTGTTTACACATATGAATTGTGAAGCAGATGTTAAAAGGATCATCAATTACTTATCATTAATTTTAAGTATGTCACCATTTCAGGCAACATAACGATACTGAAGCTGCAAGTTGCTGTTATCAGCTAACTGGTTGCCTCATTAACAGTACACTTTTGTAAAACACAATAGTTCCTTATAAATGATCACAACTGGAAAAATTAAAATGTCATGTTTATTGCAACAAGTTAAAAACACGAACAAGCACAAGAAAACAATGTTAATTCAAAGTGATTACACAAATTTTGATTAGGTAATTCCAAGAAAATAGGTAACTACTACAAATCAATTCCACACATTATTTTACACTCACAAAAACAACTGAAAGTTAAGGCACATTGTAGCAATGAGAAATATCACATAATAAAACACAAACGACCAACATCACAGTAGTAATCAAGTGTTTGTGGGTTTGTAGGGACGTACAGTAAATGTCACAAAACATTGTTTGCAGTTACGATAAAACGTTATGCTGGTAGAATGTTATTCAATTCAGGTGGATGGTGATGCTGTTCCCTCGTCTTATAACTAAAGACAAAAGTCAATGTACGAAATAGGTTGTGGCTGGAAATGTAAACAACAGTAGAATATAATAAATAGGGTGGAACCGAAAATAAGCAAATGTGCCAAGAAGGTATGTTGTGCATTCACTGTCATGCTATTTTCCAGGAACCACACTCTCAACTGGTTTTTACGAAGCCCTGCTCTCCCCATATTCTTGTGTTATATCTGGATTAAATTGAAATATTTTTTGGTGAGAATGCATATGCTGCAACTGATTTCCCCAGGCACATGATGTTGCTATTAGCTGGTATTACACTGGTTGCAATGGAGATTATACGTTAGGCTTTAAGTGGCACAGTTATAGCAACTTGGACTACATATGTTCAGTTTGCCAATGTATTGGTGAGGTAAGTGTACTTTTAAGGAATGGTGCAGGAGCTAAAATGAAGGCTATCACAAGAGTATGGGAAAGTCAGATAGGGTTGCTCCTTTGTTGGCTGAAGTTGTGGCGATGTTGGTGATAATTATTTCCTTTCAGAAAGAGAGGATACATTGGTGTTGGTTAATGAGCTGGCAAAATATTGAACACAAAAGATGCAGGCATGAATCAGACAAATTGTTCATGGGGGTTCAAAGAAGTTATGGGAGGATAAGAAAGCAGAATGGGGAATAAATACACTTTGCTGTAGGTTGGTGTATGGGGTTACTGGTTTGTTGTGGTGTGTTTACGTTGTTAAAGCAAGACTTTTACATTGTGTATGAAGAAAAAATATCACTACTGCAAGAAGACCAGAGTTTCTCGAAAGTGAAATGAATAGGTTTGTGTAGGAATGTATTTGTGGTATGCAAGGCTGTGTGTCTGTTTGACAATATATATTGGGAAGGAATCACCCATGGCCTGTTAGAAGGAATCATCCCTGCATTTACCTGGAGTGATTTTGGGAAACCACGGAAAAAAGAATTAAGCATGGCTGGACCGGGGATCGAACCAGAGTCGTATTGAATGTGAGTAAGATTTAACCTCTATGCGCCTTGCTCTGTTTTATTTGTAGTCATTGTGAGGCTATGGTTGCTTACATATACAAACTGCATTTTCGGGTCACCCAGTGGTAGTTACTTTATTCGAGAATTTGATGTGGGAAGATTCAGGCGGTGTCAGTGTGATGCAAATGTTTTGGGAGGATGACAACTAAAATAAGAGTTTCTGGCCAATAAAAAGGGGGCTGGAGTGTGAATATTTTGCAGTCAGGCATTTTCCTTGTAACTATAGGATATTTTAAGTGGCATGTTCTTGGTTGACTACCTTAATTTCATGTAACATTTGCATGCATTTGTTCTACAGAGATCACGGCTGATACAACTATTTACGATTATTGTCAGGACCAACAGTGACTGTTACAAATTGAGAAGAAAGGTCCTATAATTAACATTACCAAACATTTGCCTATAGTGGTAAAGGAGAAGTATGGAAAACAAAACACAGGATGACCATGCCAGGAATACAAACTGGGGCCACCTTCATTACAAGATACAACACTCTATGGTGAAAGTGGCACTGCCAGTGGATCATCTTCATCATCATCACTGTCGCCCGAAACATTTCCTCCCACTTCAATAATGATGGGCTGCACATTCACACGGCCATAATGTTGCAACTCTCTTTCACAGTCCTCTGCTATGAGCCCCTCAGAGTGAGCCGTGTACTTCTGCCACCTGAAAGTAAATACTAAGTACAAAATGTGTGATCACTGATATTTTTTTGGGAAAAAAAAAAAAAATGTACACAGGTCTACAACGACAAATAATTTCTTTCACCCATCAAAAACATTACAAACGTGCATCAGCATGCAAAACTGTGTGGGCTCCTGTGTGTGTGTGTGGGTGTGCTGACACGTACCAGCCTGCAAGTACATTGCTTCTGTACGAGAAACCATTCAGTTACATGATAAAGTCACATGGCCTTAACTGTACCATAAATCTCAAGGCATGAGAACAATATGGAATAAATGTGCAATATCAGATTATGTAGGTAGTAAAACATTTCTTGTCTAGAAATGTATTGCAAAATCTGTTTCAAGATCGGCATTCTATTCTAGAAGTCAGATTGCAGAGTATCCAATGACTACATCAAACTTGTGTCGCCATGCAAGAAGTACATTTTGCTGCCTGTTTGCATTACAGCATTTTCCCTTTATTTATTGTGTTCCCATCAAAATCCCCATATAAACATACTAATTGCTGACCACATTCTACGATCGCCAATAGTTTGTTTTCCCATAATGTAAATTCAAAGCAGATAGTACATACGCCAAAAGAGTGCATGCATCAATTGATTTTTAACACTTGAATGCAAAACAACGCAGATAGTCTACAAGTGGTACTATCGATAGTATTGATATTATATATATATATATATATATATTTAACAGGAATTCAAGTGCTCACAGTGCAGTGCTTAGTAGGCACATACACACAAAGGACGACACATTTTCCACCACGCGGTTGATACGTTGTGTATGTGCCTGTCGACAAGCACTACACTGTGAGTACTTAAATTCCTGTCCTTATATATATTTTTGGTAGCCTAGCGGCCTACCCACAACCTTATCGATAGTATTGTTTACATCACGCAGCATTATTTTGTGTTTTATTGACTATGCTTATTCTTACATGCTTACAGCATTCGTACATTGGAAACAATGAGAACAAATCACACAATCAAATACACTAGAATTTAGTGTATTTGACACCATCTGTAGCACTGTATCGAACAATCTGTGATCATCTTATTGTAAACCGAATTTGGTGCAAGGTTATATGTACGCAGTATTTTAACGGCGTGATTATTATAGGAACCTACGCGTTGTGCCTTTGGTTAGTATCGTGACAGTTCCCAAGCGGCTTGACATGTGATGGTTGGCACAAATCCTAGCCAATAAATAAGTTGTGGCGATTGTATCCAATGGATTGAACATGGACAAAAATTTTAAAATCAATGTTAATTAAATTTTGCTTAATTTCAAGAACTAAAGTTTTTTATTTGTACGGATATTTAACCATAAATTTACTTTAATAATTTGTTGTCAATGACATTTTCCAACTGCATATTCAAACAAATATAAATTTCGAGGTTATGAATGTTATTTCTCTCATGTCTAAAATAAAAGTCCACATTCACTGTTTTCCTGCATGCTTCGTATCTCTCTATAGACCCAGTGAAAAACGTATATTCAAGAATCCACCGTAACTGAGTTAAGAAATAGGAAAAGCAGTAAAATCACCTTGACAAAATAGATAAAAGCATTGAGCGTAATTTTTAAGCGAGAATAGGGTTTTCGAGCAATAGTTGATTGTGATAAAACTATTTATACAGTTTATGAGATGTGCAATATAACCCATTTGGACAGTTTCAGAATTATTGCACATCCCAAACAGTAAAGACTGCACGAGACATTGTAAGGAACACGAGCTGAACTGAAAGTCTCCATTGGTACACATTCCTGCTTTTCTGTGCCTTCTACATAACTCAGTCGATGAAGTGAACACAGTTGTGCACACATTCTCTGATTGTTTCTTTATGAGATTTCACATCATGCATTATTTCCATGTCAAATTAAATATGTGCAGTTTTTGGAAATGGCATAATTGTATTCACTTATGCGAAACAGAATGTATTTTACATACCAAAATATACACAATTACAAGTTATAAGTTAAACTAGCCCTGCGATGATAACCGAAAAAGTTAACTTGAACCTGTTATAAACAGTGCATACTGCCACCTAGTTATGTTAAATATGTACTTAAAAACTAGGTCAGTAAAAATGTAGCATCTGGTTTTTCTGGCAAATACTAACAAACCCCTTAAAAAAAATACAATAACAGCTATTACGTAAGCGTGGCTTACTTTTCTGCGGTAACTTGAGAGAGGGCTTCCTGCCGTACAGATTTCATGGTCTCATCATCAAATTTCTTCCCCTTTCCTGTCTTACTGTAGAAGTACCTCTTGCAGTCATTCTACTCTGACTCAATGGCATAGTGGCAGTGGTATGGAGGCAGTATGATGCCCAGCTTCTCCAATCAGGATATCAACTCTGTGTCTAGAAAAAGTAACAGATATGCAGTTAATTTCCCCCTGCCGATCCAACCGCAAACTTGAAAACTCAAGTCTGTACTTATCTTTTCTGTTTGTGGACTAATGTTTTGGATCTACAAATAACACATAGAAATTATACGCAATGATATTGTTAGTCTGACAGCACATGTTGCCAAGTACACAGCTGAAGTTATGTGACCAGTATTTAACTTAAGAGTAGGCAGTGGAGGAATGCAACTCCATTGAGCATAGAGAGACAGGTACTGCGAAGTTACACATACTGTGTGGCTGGTTTGTGCTGTTGGGCCAACTCGTACAAGTCTGGACGTGTTGCTGTCGGGCAGTGTTCAATATCCATCTCTTTGAACCACGATGTGAGCTGCACCTTAGTCCATTTCAATGTTGGCAACTTGTCAGACTGAAAAAGATGGAATTTGTTAATGAAAATAATAGTGCTTGACATGGCAACAAACTTTTTAACAAAAAAAATAAATCTTATAGTCCCTCACAGAATTTCGTTTCTGACATGCATGCAGTACTTAAATAAAGAATGAAAAATTGTGCATAACTGGAAATTTCATGATATGCATGTACAAAGAGGTGTACAAATGGAAAAAAAGTCACCTGCACACTGTGGTAGGAGGCATTGTCGAGAACAATTACAGACGGTTCTTGAAGGCGAGGAAGCAGCTGGTCTGCAGCCACTTCTCAAACATTTCCCCGTTCATTGTTCCATGGTAGTCGCCCAAGTTACTACCCGGAGCGAAGACAATACCAGCATCCTTTACAAATCCTTGCTCCAAGTTTTACGCTATTTGCACTTTCGTCAGTTTATAAAACGCAAATACCCTTCACTTTCAAACTCCCGGACATGATATAAAACAGTAACAATTTTTGGCATTCTTAACAGGTTTTGCAAAGTAAGCAGCCGAATACGATCACCACCCTCGCTCAATAGTTACAAATGCTGTATTTGCTAGTTGTCAAGAACCACAAAGGACAGAAGACAAGTAAAGTCGGTAGTGTTTATACAAATGCAGCGCAAATGTTTAGTATGTAATTACGTTCAACAAAAAAATTATTCATCTGTGTTATATATACGTACTATTTACTTTCGTCATATCACCAATATTTTCAGTTAGAGATATCCACATAGTTTATTTGAAAATATTTCCTAACCTCACTTGCCATGATAAATGTCCACCAACACATGAAATTATTAAAACGTTTGCAAGAATAGCATTTTTGGTAGTGAAATGTGTGTACATTGACACAAATTTACTCAAATTAACCTTCAGTGGAAGTTTTAAAGTCCGTGAACACACAGGCTTCGAATCGCGTAGTGCAACTGCAATCACAGCCAAGTAGCATCGGGCAGGTTATGAATGCAACATACCGAAACTGTATGCTAATTCCTCTATCGATAATGAAATGAAAAGTAGCTAAGTAAATAAATTATATTTTTCACATAGTAAATTTGCTATGTTTGGAGTTTATCAACGTCCCGGTGACGAGTAAGCATAACACACAATTAAAAACTAAGAGAATTTGCTGGCGCGTTACAAATTGTTTGAACCAAACCCATATTAAAAAAACACCAAATTAGATCTCAGTCAAATAGTAAAGCATTTGGATTCAAATTAAACATTCATCGTGTACTAGCTTATTTTTACGTGAATGTTTAGGTTAAGTATATCGAAACTCGCTCATATCAACCAGCAATCAATCTTTACAACTTTTATATGTTGCTCGCATATAAGACAAATTCAGTGCACACAGTTTGCCATAGCTTACTAATAGTGCAAGTTTGCAAACAAATTTTAATAATTTTTGCAATAAATGCATAGTGTTAACGTTACATAAAATATGACTTAAAACAATTTTTTTTAAGCTTACGTAACAATCTTTGAATTCTGTGAATAAGCGGAAGTATCGCAACTTTCTCGACAACATTTGATTCGTCAAACCATAATTGCTAACGTAGTCTCGATACAAAGCTTCTCGCACAAAACCCGACTTGTATTTTAGTTGGAACAACACATACAGATGTGAACATAAATTTTTCCCAAAAATATTTGGAAAAAATTATTTCCCGCCCAATGAGAAAATCGTTATGAATTCCCAAAATTTTTCCCGAAGTTCGGGACCCCGCACACCCCTAGTTTTTAGAATGTAACGAAACTTGCTGAACGCAAAACTACCAAATCGCGACTGAACTGAAGCTACTAAATACTATTATACTAAATGGTAAATGTGAACACGGCCAGTACAGTTTTATTTTCAGATTATTTCCGCATCTCATATTTTCAAGCACAAAATAATTTTCCATGAGTGATTGAGTTACTGGCATAAATCAAGTAATTTTTAACTGTTTTTGGGAGGTGATAGGTTATGTATTTGTAGTAATTGGTTTTTATTGCTTCGATTCTTGGACTTCCAATACTCAATTATATGATTCGTCAAGAGTAGAGGGTGATGAAGGAGACTATTCTATAAAGAAAAACAAGGTAATTTGTTTTGTTAAACTTAATAGTTTTTAGTCAGAGAGACACACCAACACACGTTTTTACATTGTTAAAAACTGGCCATAGCACAGAGGATACAAGACAAGGAGGTAACTATGTATAATCAATTTTACAATGTTTAGTTATCAAAACTTATCCAAATGTCAAAATTATATTTCTTTCAATATTTCAACACACCCCCGTAATTTTTGTATTTAACATAATTACATTTCTCATTACTTCAATATAAGAAAACTATGATAACAACATTTCTAAACGAAGATAAGTCCTTAGACTGTCAGAAAAAATCACTGTTCTAAAGCACTGATTACATCTAAATCAGTTTTATACATTTTACAAGTTTTAGTCTATACATTTTGTAGGTCCAAGTGGTTTAGTTAACACATATGCGATTTGTATTTCAGTGGGACAGTGAGATAACTTCATCAAACCTTCTACATATTTTTCATGTAAAAAATTATATTTGACATCTATACGTTTTCTTTTGCGATTCATTACACCAGTTTCAATTAGTTTGATGGCACTTAAGTTGTCAATCAGCATCTCAACTTCGATGGGATTCTGGGTGAGTTCTTCAATTAACGCTTTGATGTAGATCACCTCTTTGCAGCTTTCTGCAGCTGCGATGAATTCAGCTTCCGTGCTGCTGTCTGCTGTCGTGGGTTGCTTTCTTGATCTCCAGCTGATGGGTCCGCCGCAGTAATACATCACGAAACCAGATGTACTTTTAGTAGTTGCAGGGTCGCCAGCATGATCAGCGTCGCAATACAACTTCAGTTCTTCAGAACCGTCAGATTTATAAGATATTCCCATGTCTAGACTGTTTTTGAGATACCGCATGATGCGTTTCAGGTTGATCACATCATGTTCATCCGGATTTTCCATTTGTCGACTGCAATATCCCACGGCGAAACTTATGACGGGTCTGGTCTTAGTAGAGAGGTACAACAAGCTCCCCACTGCTTCACAAAACGGGAAATTTGGTTGTTTGTCGGGCTTTTTTAAATCAGCTGGTTTGTATGCAGTCAATGGTGTTTGTGCCGGTTTAGCTTCTGACATGTTGAACTTTTTTAGAAAACTTCTTATGAACGATTTCTGGGTGACTTTGACGGCTTCATTTGATTTTTCCAACTCCATACCAAGATAGGAAGTGGGGTTGTTCAAGGTGGTTATTTCAAATTCTTTTTCAAGATTTTTTAACAGTTTGTTCATTTTCTTTTCATCCTTTCCAAGTAAAAGTCCGTCATCAACGTGAATCGCCAGGATCAGTGATCTATCTTGGTTCACAAAAATGCAGTGGTCTGTTCTTAATGGATCAAGACCTTGTTGCTTAAGAAAAGTCACTAGTCGTTTTTGCCAACTAGCTGGGGCTTGGCGTAAGCCGTATAAAGCTTTGTTGAGTTTGCAAATTTTTCCCGATACAAACGGTATCGGAAGACCGTTTCTGTATATTTACAGTTCCTCAATCAAACCATGAAAAAAGGCACTCTTCACATCAAAAGTCAAGTAAAAGTTCAACACAAACCGACGTAACCGGTTGTCTTGTGCCTCCGCATCACTGCCAACTACAGCACTGTGGGTTTCGTTGAAATCGATGCCAAATCGCTGCTGGCATCCCCGTACAACAAGCCTTGCTTTATACCTTCCATCATCTNCAACAGAACACGGAGGGCATCACTGCCAACTACAGCACTGTAGGTTTAGTTGAAATCGATGCCAAATCGCTGCTGGCATCCCCGTACAACAAGCCTTGCTTTATACCTGCCTTCATCTTTCACTCGAAATACCCACCAACTGCTTGGTAGCCTTTTTTTTTTAAAACCAGTGTTTTGTCAATAATGCTCCAAGTTTTATTTTTCTTAAGCGAGTGTTTTTCTTCTTGAATCGCAGCGAGCCATTTGTTTTTGTCAGAGCCATTTACAGCGTCAGTGTATGACAGTAGAGCTGACTCATCCATAGTGTCATCGGTATCATAATCCAGAATGTAGTCTTTTAATTTTGTTGGGGCTTGAGCTTTCCATAGAGATCTTCTTATTCCAGAAGATTGTTGTACTGGATCATTATTTCCGTCATCGTGCTCTTGAGCATCTTCGGAGTCTTGGGTGTAATTGGGTTGTGACTCATCATCAACGCCCGAGTCATTGTCTTCTTCTTCTTCCGAATAAATTTCGCTGCTAGAATCGTGTTCGGAACTGATTTCACTTTCACTATCTTCTTTTTGGTTGTTGGTGTTTAAGAAGACAAACTGGAAATTTCTTTTGGGTGTATTATGATTTTTTCCGGTGAATTTTACATCTCTTGATGTGATGATTTTACGATTTTACGATACACGCCCGTGGTGGTGTAACCGACAAAAATGTACTCATCACTTCTTTGATTATGTTTCTTCATGTGACCCTTTTTGTGGACAAAAGCACGAGATCCGAAAATCTGTAGATTTTTTAAGTTTGGTTGCACACCATTCCACATTTTGTATGAAGTCTTGTCAGATAGTGCTACAGTCGGGCTGCGGTTCAAGAGATATGTGCTTATGTAGAGAGCTTCGCCCCAAAATTCATTACGGAGACCTGAGTCAAAAATTAGCGCACGCACTTTTTCCATCAGGCTTTTCATTAGGCGTTCACTTTTTCCATTCAGTTCTGGAACGTACGGTGGGGAATAGACAAATTTTATTCCTTTTTCTTTGCCTATTCCTTTAAATCACTTGACGAATTTTCTCCCGCGTTGTCACAGCGCAGCATGTGGACTTTTGAGTTCCATTTTGTTTCAAACTCAGCTACGATGCTTTTTAGTTCTTGATCAAGTTCTGACTTGTGTTCCAGTAGAGCAACAACAGAATAATGAGTGTAATCATCAAGAACAGCAAGGAAATATGACTTGTTGTCCCATGTTTCTTCTATTGGCCCACATAGATCAAAATGAAGAATTTCAAGTGGTCTCTTGGCGGTTTTACGAGCATTTTTGAATGGAAGACGGGTTTGCTTTGAGTTTGAGCAAACTTCACATACTCTCTTCTTATCCGGCATTTTCAGTGTTTCCATTCCCTCACTAATTTCCTTCAATTTTGTAATGTTCGCGAAACCCAGATGTGCAAGCTTACGGTGCCACTCTACAGCGCGCTCCTCATCGTGTTTTGCAAGAAACGCAGAATTTTCTTTGTCGTGGATGAGTTTTATTTCAAAAAAGTTGGTCTTGTTTTTGTATCTGTGAACCTCGAAATTATCCTTTAGTATCATTACTTTGTTCTTTTTAAATTTGACTAGTCCACCTGACTCAATAGTTCTATTCACTGAAAGAAGGTTGGTAGAAAGTTCGGGAACATAGAGAAAATCTCTCAAAATACAGTTTTCAAAGCTGATGTCACCCTTTTTGATGGCGACCATCTTGATTCCATCCTTGGCATTACTTATCTCAGAATTTATTTTTACGGCATTGGTCAGGTAGTCATCATTATTGCACATGTGACTGGAGCTTCCGGAGTCAACTGTCCATGTATGACTGGTTTTGGTGGTATCATCTTCATGAACCAAAAAAGCCACCTTTTTACCAGTTTTTTGTTGTTTCTTCTTGTCAGTACCATCTGTGAGCTTGAACCCATAGTTATNAGTTTTTTGTTGTTTCTTCTTGTCAGTACCATGTGTGAGCTTGAACCCATAGTTGTTACTTTCTTTGTTATTTGGATGGAAATAGCAGTCGTTGGAGGCATGGTTATTTTTTTTGCAATATTTACAACGTTCCCCCTCGTCTTGAGGACAATTTCTAGCGTAGTGACCTGTCATTTTACAGTTGTAGCAGACTACGTCACGTTTTTGATCACGGGCGGCCTTGAATGCCACAACATCATTGGTTGGTTTTACTGTGCCAATTTTTCCTTCTGCTTTCAACAACCTTGCAATCAAGTTGGCCGAGGTTCTCTCGGCTTTGGGGGCGGAGTCCCACGAAATGACAAAGTTGCTGAATGTCTGTGGCAAAGCAGAAATAATTCTCTGTGTTAGTTCCTCATCCTTGATTTGATGACCGAGGTCACCCAGCTGAGTGACAATGCTTTCCAACTCAGCAATACCCCTTGCCACATCTTTGATCAGGAAACCAAAATACTGTGCTAGTAGGCTATCCTTTAACCTACCATTATCTCCCTCATAGATGTTTACCAGTTTGTTGTACATTTCTGCAGCATATTTACAAGACATAATCAGTTGTTTGTTCTTTTTACTGATCGACATTATTATGGCCTTTTGAGCTTTGGCATCCTTCTTTTTATCACTATTCTCTTTGGGCTGAGCTGTATACGAAATTGCATCACGGGCTTCAGCTGCATTCAACAAAATTTTCAGCTCAAATCGCCAAGAAGCAAAATTTTTGCGTCCCTCCAATATCTCTATGTTACTGAATTTGTCGTAGTTATTACGGCTGCCCATTTTACCTGGTTTTACTTGTAAGCAGACAAATCGGCGTAATCCTTGGAAACTGTGACACACGTTTTTTACTTTATCATTCGGTACTCAATTTCACTTAATTAACGTCTTTTACCTTTATAAACAATTGTTTATATTATTAGAGCACTTGCCTGGGCCCATAACCTGATGAAGGAGCCTATTCTATAAAGATAAACAAGGTAATTAGTTTTGTTAAACTTAATAGTTTTTAGTCAGAGAGACACACCAACACACGTTTTTACATTGTTAAAAACTGGCCATAGCACAGAGGATACAAGACAAGGAGGTAACTATGTATAATCGATTTTACAATGTTTAGTTATCAAAACTTATCCAAATGTCAAAATTATATTTCTTTCAATATTTCAANTAATCGATTTTACAATGTTTAGTTATCAAAACTTATCCAAATGTCAAAATTATATTTCTTTCAATATTTCAACAGAGGGTATCGTGGAATCAAGGATGACATCCCTAATATGTATTACATCATTGCCATGTTCCTCGCTTTAAAATTTTTTTTTTTTTGTAGAAGTCCCATTTCTGTTACATTTGCAGAAAAGTTATTTTCATAAATTGTGCAATCAGTAAAATACTTGTTATGTTGTTATTTCCCTTGTTAGTTTTTATGAGAGTGCTATTTGTACCCAGGTATGTTTGGTAATTAAAAACCCCAAGATCATGAAATCTCAAAAAAAAAAATTTCTGATATATTGGACTGCTTTTANCCAAGATCATGAAATCTCAAAAAAAAAAATTTCTGATATATTGGACTGCTTTTATGTCTGTAAATTTCAAACAAAATTATCAAACACAAAATTTTCTCCTCAAGGCTGGGGCTTCAGTAATGTTACTCCGAAACCAACTGTCAAACTTCTACAGTGGCACCAGACTCCAAGTAAAGGAATTGCATAAAATGTAATCAAAGCCATAGCCTCCTCTAATTGTGATTGCAGGGCTGGAGGTGGGATAACTTTCCATACCAAGTAAACAGTCATTACATTAGGGTATCCTTTAAAATGTATGAAACTGCAATTTGCCGTAAGTCCTGTTTTGTTATGACCACAGCTGAGGTCCACAGACCATTGATAACAGTGGCATATGTAGACTCAAGAGAAGACTGCTTCTCACATGGCCTGCTCCAGAGTAAGCTCGCTTACCAACCCGTATTCCTAGCAGGTGAGGGCACCACCACTAATGTGGTGTACAAACATATCCTTCACCAAAGGACAATAGTTGCTACTTTGTGTTGTACATGCAGGCAAAGTCACAAGCACAAAGCTACTTAATATAAAAATTACTCAATCGCACAATGTACACTTCATTTAATGTTACAATTCTGTTTTCAATTAACAAGTCCTGAAAAAATTTAATTTCAGCATTCACAGTTTGTAGACTAGCAAACAGAACTTTTTTTTCCAAGTTATGTGTTCAAATAAGGACCAGTTTGTTGAAGGCTTAAGTTTTGATTTTCTCATTACTATTCAGCTCTAAAGTTAATTGTAATATTTGTATAAGTTTCAAGCATTGGAAGTATCTGTTTATAAGGCTGTGTATTAGAGGAATTTGAAAAAGTGGTATGTGGACTCAGCCATAGTCATTTTGTACGTTTATTGTAGCAAGTATTGCAGAAGTTGTTAAAGTTCTTCTGTCATAATTAATGCACAACTTAC
The DNA here is from genome assembly GCA_002778355.1 of Clitarchus hookeri. Taxonomy (NCBI): domain Eukaryota; kingdom Metazoa; phylum Arthropoda; class Insecta; order Phasmatodea; family Phasmatidae; genus Clitarchus; species Clitarchus hookeri. The sequence continues at coordinate 23,465 of NQII01008153.1, forward strand.
AATATCCCACTATTGTCACCCAAAAATGTACATGAAAAATATGGCTATGTTGCAAGTATGTATTGGTACCAAAAGTACATACCTTTTGAGAAAAACCATATCTCGTCCAAGTACACGAAAATCCATCCTTCTTCCTTCACCCTCTGATATTGCCTCAGGAAATCCCTTCGCATTCCTGAGATTTTCGGATCTTCCAATCCAAAAGCACCTTCCGAGCATCAGACTTCTTCCACGAGAATCCCAGCCTGAGAAGCAGTCAATGCAAATAAGCCCTACTCCCCTGGAACCCGACATCGCCACTGTTTTTCAAAGCTTCCAGGATTGTATCCAGTGTCACGTGTTCTTCTGGAAATAGTTTTCACACAATGCTTAAAAAAAACCACACACACACACACGCACGCACGCACGCACGCACGCGCGCACGCGCGCACACGCACACGCACACGCACACGCACACGCACACGCACACGCACACACACACACACACACACACACACACACACACACACTCTCTCTCTCTCTCTCTCTCTCTCTCTCTCTCTCTCTCTCCTGCAATTGATTGAACTGGGTGTGCACTGAAAACTAGAAAAATACATGTCTCATGTGATTCCTAGAGACAAGATAACCTGGTTAGTCATGTTCAAACAGAAGTAACTTATCACCAGAATACATGTCATTATAGCACATAACAATTTTTTATAGTGAAATCCTAATTATTTCAGTTACAAAAATGATACAGTAATGTTTATTTTCAGTGACAGTAATAATTTAAGTACGAGCACTTGTTTGGGGAACTTCAAATATTTATTCCTGAGAAATTTGAAAGCTTAAATATAAATTGTTTCAATAATGTTCTTCACAGAATTGTTTCAAGTAACATGCCTACTCTGACATCTATAGTTATTTTTAATGCTATGCATTACAAATTACTGAAGGGGCACAGAAAAACCTACAACTGGAACAAAAAATAATTCACTGCCTTTGGCGAATGCAGAGTGCAGTAATTGTAATCGCCTATGCCAATAATTCACTGCCTTTGGCGAATGCAGAGTGCAGTAATTGTAATCGCCTATGCCAATAATTCACTGCCTTTGGCGAATGCAGAGTGCAGTAATTGTAATCGCCTATGCCAATAAATGTATTGCTGTACCACTCAAGTTGTGTGTACCACAAAAACATGGATTACAAACCTAAGTTGATGCAAAAGAATAACGAATGATTCCTACACTATTTAAGGTTAATTATACTTTTGAGGTCGTGTTTACTTTGAAAGGCCTGTAAAAGTACTTTTAGCAAGCTGTCTTAACCCAACTAAATCAAACCCCTATGAACACTTTTTTTCCAAATGAAAAACAGTGCGTGAGACAATGTTTTCTGTAGTTAATGATATATGATGTTTGAAAAGTATATGTATTAAATATGTTCACTTAACATTTATAACACTGTGGTGTACAACCGGACCCAGACAAAACAAAACAGCCTACGAGGAAACAATTACGTACTTATACACGTTATTTTGAATGGGTAGTTATTCTTAATGTTGGTGTAAACAAGCACATCATTGAAATGTTTTTTATATAAGCCTACTGTAAGTTGTAAGGTTAGAGAAAGCATTATACTATCATTGGTTTCATATATCTGCTTCATACATGCGGTATACGATGCAACAAATAAGACCACATGTAAAGTTGTCAACATCTCCGACACCTTTCACTATTTTCTTTCTTCTGGTCTTCCCTGGTGTCTCCAGATTTTCTGGATCCTTCTTGTAGAACCTGCCAAATGAAGGTAATTAATTATATACAATAAGGGCTTTTCCGAAAACCGAGAAAATAATACGTGCAAATTATGTATATCATTTCAACCAAATCTGCCTGGTACAGGTCACGAATTCCAAACAGTTGTACTTGTCTTCTGCTAAACCTTTTCCTCGATGGTTTGTGAATTTCAGTAGCAATTGCTTGACGGGACATTATTCTTTTAGTATATGTAACCCTCCTCACGCAGTTCTTCTACGATATTAAGGATTTCATTGGTGTGTGAATTATTTCCCGCCTGCTGGGATGCGAACAGCAGTCGTAGACGATCGACTAATTCGTTTATATCGTTCCAGTAAACAAACTCGGACTGTCTGGCGTTATCAACTTTCAGCCCCGAACCGCTAGCTAAGCCTACGTCCGGAAACAGTTCTGATACAATGTCGAATTTAGGATGCGTTTCATCTTTATATGTGGTAGCATTTATATTATTATCGGTTAAGTGCGCGCTTGTAATATGCAACAGTTTTTTATATTGATTCAGAGCCTCACGCGAGAATTCCCCTGGTCTTCGCTTAAATAGTAGTTCGTACAAGCCAGGAGAAGCATGAATAACTTCGTTATCGATCTGTACGTAATCCTCGGGTAGGAAAAATATCTCTTTATTTCCCAGAAACCATTGTTTATTCCTTCTGTAAACACCATAAACGCCATCATTAAAACGCTTAGTGTATGCCATAAGGTAATTACGAACAGTATCCCTTTTTTTAGGTTTTGATTCATCCGGCGAAACTTTGGCTGCTATTGGCTTTAATTCAGGTTCGGTCTTCACGGCAGGGAGAATATCTGTTTTATTATTTAACGTATCCAGTCGGGATGTGATTGGCTGAAACGCATGTTCCAACACTGCGTCCCTTTCGATATGTGCACGCTTAGCTTTCAAATATTTACCCTGCACCCTTGCGATGACGCGAGTCAAGTCCTTGGCTGCCGCAGACATAATACTGACATTATTAGCGTACTGTGTGTACTTTATATTAAATAATTGGCCTGCGTGCAATTGCGTTGACAATTTTATCTTCGAAACTATTGAGTTGTTTTAGAATTGCACTACGTATGTGTCCGCAATGCGACCATTTCTCATCGTCTGTACGAATATCATTTAAATGCCGGATAATTCTGTGCCGTATTAGTTCCTCAATATCTGACATGCCACTAATCAAACTGTGGTTACGGGTGTCTAGTTCTTCTAAAATATTTGTAACTTGTTTATTGGTCATTCCCTCAAATATAGCGCTAAGTTTATTCTCCAAGTCAGCCACGCTTCGTGTATGTAGCACAGCAACACTTTTGCCTAGAGTATTTTCTTGTTCGGTGAGTTTCGTGGAGATATTTGCAAAACCCTTACCCAAAGTTTGTTCCAGCGCTGTTTGAACTGAAGTGAGCTTGTCATTAATAGCAGCCAGCTTGGCAGCGCTCTCGTTAGCTATGTGTAAATTATCATTCAATGTTGGCGCGAGTGTTGTAAGTGACCTGTAATCGACACGGTCGCCTATATCGGTAAGTTGTGCCTTTACTGCGGGAAGTTTGCTTGATACTACGCTTCGTACGTTATTTGATAACGTCTGGAAATGTTTCGTCACAGTAACAGCCAACGTACTAACTGCATTGAGATTCGATTCTACCTTAGCGGTTAATGTGTCCAGTGCAGTTTTGTCAGTAATGTAACTGACGAGTTTAGTGTCGAGGCCTTCCACTTGAGCTCTCACATCTCTAATTTGTTTCTCCATGACTGACACTGTGCTGTCAACCGTATCGATTTTCTGCACTTTATCGGTTACTTTGCCAAGCTGGATGTCCAGTTTGGCAAAGAGTGTATTTGTGTTGGCGAACATGCGGCCCTCCATGGCTACTAAATTCGAATCAATTTTTTTTGGGGTGCTCTCCGACTTGATGTATGTGTCTAGCACCGCTGTGAGGCCCGCTAGCACTCCAGCACTGATCTGCTCCCCCATACTAGCGATTTTAGTCTCCACGGCAGATATTCTACCTCCTAATGCGTTTAGTTTCAACAAGTCTTCAGATATTTTGTGTAGCTGGGCCTCGATTTTGGTAGACAGTACGTTCGTGTTACCAGGCAGCCTGCCTTCCACTGCTTCGAGTACGTCTCCGCTAGTAACGGCCGTGATGTGTGATACATTTTCAATTAATGATCCGAGGCGGACATCCATGTTCGCGATCAATATATTAGTATCGTAAAGTCTATTTTCCACCGTAGTGAGTTTCCCGTTCAACACAGCCAATTTCTTAACGTCACCGGACAATGTGCTTAATTCGCGCGTCATACCTGCGTGCACTCTGATAGCTATTTGCTCTCCCATACCGGCCAGCGTTGTTTCTACAGCATTAATTCGAGTCATACTTGGCACTAATGTGCGTATATGCGCCTCAATAGTTGTTTGCAGTGCTAGCAGCGGTCGCAGCGCATCGGATATAACACTTCGCACAAACGATACGTTAACAGCGTCTCCGTCATGCCTGGGGATGCCTAGGTTCTTGGCCCGCTTACCCTCAAAACTACAATTCCCATCGTAGGTGGCCATTATGCAGCTTTCCGGTGCGCGTTTCAGGCCGCTATGGCCAAATTTGGATACGGAGTAACTCATACTTCACTGATGTCCAATAATNTAGTCACTCATACTTCACTGATGTCCAATAATGAAATGATCAAATGTTTTGCGATACCACCCTTTATTAATTGGAAACTCTTTGGCTATAACGAGGAAACCGTAAGTCTCGTTCCAGCAATGAGAACACATTTCTTTAAATGTATCAAATTGCATATCACTATTTACATGATCTGAATATATGTGACGCAAATTCATGTCGTCCATACGAAATATGACTAGGAAATTGGCATTGTCGCGTAAAAGCTGTTTCGGTATCCTAGAGTATGTTTGTGAAAGGTATGCGACGTCTACGGCCATATGCCTCCCCATACTAAAGTATCGTTGAATATTTATCTGCTTCTCACATGCCACATCGTCGAAAATAAATACTGAATTTGGTAATGCTTTCTCTGGTTGAATAACAGATTCATTTTCGCTAAAGGGAAAATACCTCAGGCCGGCTACACCCTGTAGTATCTTCGCCAGCCGTAAATACTTTGGCTGGTGTAGGGATTTTGAATACAGATACACGTTTTCGAACCTGAGTCCATTTATTTCTTCCAACAAGCTAGATAAAGCGCAAGTTTTACCGCAGTTCGAAGGGCCGCAAATGATTGCGCGCACCGTATTTGGCAATAACTTCCCGTGCCTCGATGCTTCAGTTCCCGGCTCCTTATCGATATTACTAATGCGCACAGGTAATCTAGTGCTCTGTGTAACCACGTTCATTGTACTAACGCGTAATTCTTTAAATCTATATTATTTATAATTATTTTTTTAAAGTGAGACTGCTTTATCACGTACACCAATTGCACGTCTCCTCGCCCCTACTCACTGTAATTAACATCGCGTGACGGCGGATAATTTATTTCAATCTGTCGGGCTGAGGGCAGGGTTGCAGTAGAGCACACTGAGTGTGAAAGATTTCTCACCGCTACTCTGTTGTTTAACAGCGCGTGACCTAATTTATTTCAATCTGCTGGCTGAGGGGCGATACGCTGTGTTGCAAATGCACCCCTATCTCCACACCTCTATTTAACGATGTGTGGGGAGAGAGGCAGGGGCGTGACTCACTACTCCGCCCCACAATATTTTTCTTAAATGACCCGCACACAATTCTTATTTGGCGAGATATGACGGCTGATTGGGGAAAGGTTTTAACTCTAGTGTCCCGCACATGACGCCGAGTGTAATTTATTTCAATCGGGGTAACACACTTTAAGTCGTTTTTAAAAAATGCAAGTGGTTTTGCACGCGGCGGCTGCGAGTGAAATTTATTACAATCGGAACCGTCTGGCTGACGCTCTCATATCGTGAGAACGTTCCTAATAACCTTCTCCTTCCTGTTCTCAGGGTGGGATGTCGGCGTCATGTAGGGCGTATATATGAGCTACTCTCATTGCAAAGTATTCAGTTTGCATTCTCGGGAAGTCGTCATTCGGTTCGCTAGAGTTCTTACACCATGTCTTCCTGCGAGACTCTCTCCGACATTGTGGAGATTGACGATACTCCGGCGCCTTCGACTTCTAAGAGGATGCGTTCGTCTTCTCCTACGACGACGCCTTCTCCTACAACGTCTGGCAAGAAAGTTGCGAACACTCCTATTTTACAATTTTTTAAAACCATTTCGCCCACCTGCACTATAATTGGTATTGGACCATGGGAGTGTTTGGATCTATTGGCAAGACGGGCACGTACGACCTCAATTGCCGTGCGTGAAGATATAACCAGTATTGTATCACATCTACATGCGACGCTCAAGCGAACATCAAACAACGCGGTGTGGGGTCAATGGATGGCGGACATGGAGCTGATAGATACGTCTTCCATATTACCACTCAACTCGGCCATCAACCGTTTGATCATCTACTTCGATGCTTGCGTAAAAGTTATAGTTCCAATGGATGAGATATCTACCATCATCAAAGATCCTACAGCAGGTACCGCTGAAGCAAGCGCTGCCTCGACCGTCGCTAGTGAGAGGTTAATGCACTTTTATACATCATATGAGGGCGCCAAGAACTCGGCTGGAGCCTCCGCAGATCGTGTGTGTTGTCCGACGGGTGATTTTAAACAGGCGTTTCCCGCCGCCGTCCTCATTGAAGAAAGTGGCAGCTCGGCGGGCAACGTTAACGACTATGCATCCTACATCTCGTTACGAAGCGGTAGGCGACTCTACAAGTGCACTTATCCTGGCGACATTACACAACCAATGATGATGCAGCTAAAATTATTCCCCACAAATAAGATTCTTTCGACGTGTATTAAGGATATTTGGAAATGTCAACAGCAAGGGGTCCAAATATTCGTCGACACTGCGCGTCCGAAGACTGCTATTGACCATCACCTGACCAGACTTCTGCATGAAATAGTAGAACATGTCAACTTGAAGCGGGAGGATGGAGTGACACGCGACGATGTGTGGTAATTTTGAACTGCATCGCGGTTTGTAATTGCGTCAAGCTTTTTAAAAAAAATATTCAGTATTTGCGTGTGTGTTTTTAAATATTCTTAAATGTATGGCGGCCTGCTGACTACAAAATGTACGTATTGTTTTTTTCTTGTTGGGTGTGTGTGTTTTTAAATATTCACCAACCGCTTACTACAAAAATGTACGTATTGCGAAGGTTTGCCTGTTAAATACTGTGTGTTTTTTAATATATGACTGTCTGCTTACTATAAAATGTATATATCACGTTTTCTTTAAATACTGTGTTTTTAAATATTCGGCAACCGCTTACTACAAAATGTACGTATTGCGAAGGTTTGCCTGTTAAATACGGCGTGTTTTTAAATATATGACTGTCTGCTTTCTTTAAAATGTTTATATATATTGCGTTTCTTACTGGCTGTGTGTGTTTTTTTTAAATGTATGCTACAAACATATATGTACGTATTTGGATTTTAATAAAAAAGGTGCCAATAAACCTATGTAATGTTTTTTTCTGTGCGTTGTCACGTGTTTTTTTTTGCTGCCTGAGAGAGAATAGCAGCTTCCACTTTTGAATACTGTTCATACATGATACTTTCAATTTTATATNGAGAGAGAATAGCAGCTTCCACTTTTGAATACTGTTCATACATGATACTTTCAATTTTATATAACTAATCAAAGTAAGTTTTTAAACAAAAAGGTGTTTTTTTAACCTTCTAAGAAGAAGAAGAAAAATCGACGGGTGTGTGTGTGACGCACTTACAAATGAAATGAATACTGTTCATACATGTAATTGATTCTTTACATTTATATGCCCAATCAAAGTATGTTTTAAAAAACAAGTGTTTTTAACCTTCTAAGAACAATCAACGGATGTTACAGGTTAAACACTGCCTCCTCCTGAATACACTATATGAACACTTCTTATTACACCTGATTAAAAACAAAGTGTTTTTACCGCCTAAGAAAATATAGATCTTATGGCGGGGGAAACTTACTTCTTAATACTTTATTGTTATTACGTCTGATTAAAAAAAATCCTGACAAGTGTGTGTGAGAAGACTGGGGTGGCGAGCGTTCACACCTCCTGTAGCGAGCTCGGTAGGGGAGTTCCGCCTCGCTGCACGAGGGGAGTTTCGCATCGCTGCACGAGGGGTGAGGCTGGGCGCGCCCTCGCGCAAGCTACACTGCAACGTACGAAAAAAAATTGCGTAACTTTTTACATAACTTTTTTTACTGTATGAAAAAATGGCGGCCATTGCACTGGAGACCATGACGCACACTGGCTAGCCGTCGCAGCGCAGAAAAAAAATTTATAAATTTTTTACATAACTTTTTTACTGGCTAGCAAAATGGCAGCCATTGCACACTGGCAGNCACGAGGGGTGAGGCTGGGCGCGCCCTCGCGCAAGCTACACTGCAACGTACGAAAAAAAATTGCATAACTTTTTACATAACTTTTTTTACTGTATGAAAAAATGGCGGCCATTGCACTGGAGACCATGACGCACACTGGCTAGCCGTCGCAGCGCAGAAAAAAAATTTATAAATTTTTTACATAACTTTTTTACTGGCTAGCAAAATGGCAGCCATTGCACACTGGCAGCGGCCATGACACACACTGGCTAGCCACCCCACCCCGGTGCAGGGGAAATTTTTTTACATAACTTTTACATAACTTTTTACATAACTTTTTTACTGACTGGCAAAATGGCGGCGGCGGTCATGGAAGACTCGGAGGAAACCCTCGCGCTCGGTACAGAAAAAAATTATAAATGTTTTTCACTGGCTAGCAAAATGGCGGACACTGGCTGCCAACATGGCGGACACTGGCTGCCAACTGGCTGCCAAAATGGCCGACCTCCTGCGGATGCATTCCTTCTCAAAAACCTCCTGCTCTTGCATTCCTCCTCCCTTCCTCCCTGTCATGAACCTGTGTTCGAATGCCCTATAATACACTACTAACAGGGTATATCATCCTGGTCTGCTTTTCACGAATATCACTTTCCCCCCTACCTCTTTCCCATAATTTCATCCTACCTATCATCACGCACATTTCATGTCAGTCTTGACGGTGAAAAGTCCATGGTCTGCCAGGTAACAGCAGGAGTTCCCCAGGGTAATATACTAGGTCTGGTCCTGTTCAATTTATACATCAATGACATGACATGCCACGAGTCAGAGAGGCTCATATCGGCTCTTATGCTGAAGACACCATCATCTTCATCATCAATGAACAGAGACCGTGCCATAAGCCAAGTGAATGCTGCCCTGGACGACATAGAGCCCTCGCTAGCGAAATGGCGCATCAAGACTAACAACGCCAAGACAGAAGCCATCACATTCAGCACCCGACGTAACAACCTGTCCAATAAACTACAGTTCTGTGGCCAGGAAATCAAATGCAGCAACAAGGTCAAGTACCTGGGTGTAATCATGGATAGGAGGCTGTTCTGGAGGCATCACATTCATACTCAGCTTGCCAAATCCGAATTTCCGGCTAAGGCAGCTGTTTTCACCCCTTAATTGCCATAGTTAACTCTGCACCCGAAACTGTGTAATAATTTATCAAACACTCATTCGCCCCATTCTCACCTATGCCGCACCAGTCTGGGGAACAGCAGCTCACTGTCACCTCCAGAAACTACAGCGCTTCCAGAACAGAGTCCTTCGCATGATAACGCATGCACCCAGGTACACACGAAATGACCAGCGCCACGACGACCTGAAAGTGGAGAGAATAGAACATCACATGCACAAGCTGGCCACAGAGGTGTATAAGAATATCATTAAGGTAGAAAACCCCTCATTCGTGAGCTGGCAAACTACGACGAAAGGCTGGTGTGGAGGCAGAAATGACCCAAAGCCCTCATCCTCCCTCCAACAACATGACAAGACATGTATATAGTTTAGATTACTAATTGGGACAGATCCAAATTCGTCCGAGGGTATTGATAAATTATTATATGATCTCGATTTATTATGTTATTTCAATATTATATTATCTCAAATTTATTATATTATATTATTTCCATTAATTTACTATGTTCTTTTGATTCAATTAATTATATTATTTTGACTTAATTTATTTTTTAAACTCTGTATGTAACCAAGCCTTACTATAATCTAATGAATCAATGTGTGTATGTATGTGTATGTGGAAATGGATGTTAGAATGATGGGAAAAAAAAAATAATTGTGTGAATGTGTTTGCGTGCATGGGTACATGCACACAGGAAATGTTTGTTTATTATAGGACACATCCCAGCCGAGGTTCTGCTAGCTCTGTGTCTGCCGTATAATGCCAGGAGACTACTGAATGCTGACATATTTTGACAACAACCGGTTTACCACATTTTAAGAGATTACATTCCACAACACCAGATATCCATCCACATCTTAGGGAGACCCGGAGAAATGCAAAATAGGAACATCTTGCTCCTTGTCGAGCTTTAGCTGCAGTTATAGGCCACTGGCGAGAGGAAATAATTCTGCATGCCTAACATAGGACTGCTGGCGAGGGTCACACCCTGTAAGTTCGAATCCACCCCTCCACCCCCCCCCCTCGGAGCCTTATGGGCAAAGCCTTACCTGGCTCTCTACAGGAGGGAGAAACCTGCAGCAGAGCGCAGCATAGGAGCGGAGATGCGATTAGTGCATTCTCCTGATTGGAAACCGAAAACCTGGCGGCTCATGGCGCCAGAAATGGCATCTGGAGGGTTGGGTGGAGGGTCCAGTGGCTACAACCTCCTTCCCATTTTGCGGCCGCGGCATAATAAAGGATGCTGCTGGTGTATGGAGGGAGGGGAGGGGACCCCGATGGCCAAGTACCACATTATCACCCATGAAATCACAACACCAAGTCCATTCATTTCACCAAGTTCATTAAAATCCAAGGTAAGTGCAGAGGCCATAAGGACTAAGCATACTGACCCACATTCATCCATGAATAAAATTTTTTGAGGGGAGCAGGCACCCTTAATTTTAGCGAGTTCGTCGCGCTAGCGCAGCGCCTGTCACAACATGCGAGCGAAGCGCGCAGCCAGTAGACAGAGTTCCGCCGGCTGCCACCAGGGGTGCACGCCGCTACAAGAGCAGCCGCGCAACGTCCCGCACATGGAGGAGAGGCCCTGCCTCTCCATGAACATGACTAATTTTTGTTATTCGCGGCACACACCCTGGGTACTGTGGTCGGACAGGAAACTGGTCACCCTGAGCCTAGTCCCTAGTGGGTCAGCGGCCACAGTACACTGCACCGTCTAATATTAGGCACACTGCAGTGAAAAAAAAAACAACACACACTCCAGGAGTTTCCCGTTCTACTTCCCTCCCTCCCCCACCTACCGCCACCACTTCTGGGGTCGGAGCTGGTTGGGGACACGATGTATGCTGGCTGCCAGACCATCCTGCCTGGCGCTTCAAGTGCATGGAGACAGCACTGCAACACCTGCGGCTGTAACACCACACACAACTGTAAACAAACTCCAACAACCCCATGATAATCCTGAAATGGAAATGGAACACACAAGGACGCACAAACCGTAAGAACAAAGACGCCAACTAAGGCAAAGAGAAAACCATGGCGATAACAAATGCCACCGCCAGACGCCGTTAGTGGCGCCACAACAGACTCCGGTTTCAAACCGTTCAGCCCCCTGATGGAAATCCCAGACAGGAATTCCCCAACACCACCTGGCCCCTCAGGTCGCCCTCAAACCAACACACAGCTGCGTATCTCTGGAAACAAAGAGGAAAAGAAACACATTTACACAATGGTAGTCCCTAGCGTTAGAAGTTACATATCAGTAGTGCAAATGCTAGGTCACATCTCAAAAACCGGCTTCACTTTATACTCAACCCGTGACGGTAAAAAAATTCACATTATAACGACCGACGATGTCCTATTTAAAAAAGCAGACAACTTTCTGAAAGCCAACTCCATCTATTATTACGCATTTAGTAATCCGTCAGAACTGCAAAAAGTGGTATTAGATCTTCTGCCTACCACCAAAATGCAAGACATATACACTGATCTTAAACACCGCAGCTATGAAGCTAAAAAAATTGGCCAATTCCACAAGGAAGTTGCGGATCCCAGAGATCTCACAAACTCACCCAAGCATATATTGCAGCCAAAAAGATTTTTCTGCATGACGGCTATGCAAGATAAGACACTCCCGACCCTAGAGTCAATAACTAGATTGAACATGACCGTGGTTCACCCCCGAGTCTATAGAAAAAGGTTGCAAGATGTCCCCAGATGCAGCAACTGCTCGCCAATAGGCCACACACATAACTATTGTAGAATAAAGAAAGTCTGCCCACAATGCGCCAGGCCACAAGTTACAGTGTTATTTTTAATNTGTTAATTTTTAATGAATAAAGCAAACTAAGTTTTAATTAAGCGTTTTATTGTTGAGAGAATTCCACAGACAATAAAGTTTTCCAAAACCATAGAAGTAACATAGAGCTATACATGGAGATGTTACTTATCGGTAAAACAGAGATCAAGTTTATTAATACAACACTCCTACCAAATTTGAACCATTTTACAGATAACAAAGCTTTAACTTAAACAAATTTTCCATCATACAACAAACATTGTTAAACAAAAACTAATAATTACTCATAAAGAACAAGAGCAAGAACCTAGATTAAATTTGAATACCAATTTTACTCCTAAGATATTTAAATTTTTCTCTAGGAAGAGCTTTTGTAAATATATCAGCATATTGCTCTTCAGAACATACATAACTTAAATCTATTTGTTTCTCTACATATTTCTCTTTTATGAAGTTATACTTTACATCAATATGTTTACAACGTTTATGATAGTTCACATTTTTAATTAAACAAATTGCACTTTGATTGTCCATATTTAAACAAATGCAATCCTGATTAAATTCACTAACCATATAGCTTCTTTAGTTGCAGAGCAAGCTGCCATAAACTCTGCTTCAGTGGTGGATAAGGCTACACTTTGTTGGCGTTGCGTGGCCCATGTTATGGCGGCTCCATTCTTTAAAAACACATATCCAGTCAAAGACCTGCGTGTACATGTGTCTTTAGCATAATCTGCGTCACTATAGGCTTCTAGTTTGTTTTGCGGTGTATATGTATAACGCAAACCATAGTCTTTGGTTTCTTTCAAATATCTCATTATTTTCTTGACAACATTCCAATGTGTATGATCATAGCTATTGAGATATCTACTCACCAGACTGACCCCATACATAATATCAGGCCTGCTTACTACTGCCAGGTGCATGAGTGATCCGACTGCCTCTCTGTACTGGATGTTCTTGTCTGGTCCGGCAGTGTTCTTCTCCAGGGTAGTATGAGGGTCAACTGGAATGTTACTACCATTACCATCTTGCATATTAAATGTTTGTAACAATCCATCTATGTATTTAGACTGGTGAATAAAAATACATCCTTGAGATCTTTCTATTTCTAATCCTACAAAGTTCTTTGGATCACACTGCTTTATTTCAAAGTTCTTCTTCAAATCACACATTATTTGGTTCAGTGAATCCATTGACCTAGACATTAAGAGTCCATCGTCCACATATAACAACAGGTACACTTTGTTGTTGTTTACATTACCATAATACACACATCTATCTGCATGGCTATTTTGAAAACCAAATTTCTTTAGTAAACTGTCAAACTTTTCATTCCAGCACCTTGGTGCTTGCTTTAAACCATAAAGTGAGCGGTTAAGTTTACATACCAGATTTGATTGTGTGTCCAGGCCTTCAGGTGGTGTCATATAAATGTCTTCTTTTATGTCTCCATATAAAAATGCTGTTGACATAAAATTGTATCATTTCTAGGTTATGCTGAGCAGCTTCTGAAAGTAAAATCCNATTTCTAGGTTATGCTGAGCAGCTTCTGAAAGTAAAATCCTAACAGAATCAAACCTTACAGTTGGAGAGTGGATTTCAGTGTAGTCAATGCCCTGCTTTTGACCACATCCTTTGGCACATAATCTTGACTTGTAGAGCGGACCGGATGGCTCATCTTTTACTCGGAAAACCCATTTGCAGCCAATTACCCGCACTCCTTTTGGTTTCTCAATTAAGTGCCAAGTTTCATTTTCTTCATGGGCCTTCAGCTTTTCTTTTATTGATAGTTTCCACTTCTCAGCATTCACATTATTTGAAGATATTGCTTCACTGTATGTTTGTGGGACATCCATATTTTCTGTATCTTCATTT
>NQII01008153.1:38328-56547 GCA_002778355.1 Clitarchus hookeri
ATATACAAATCACTTTCTCCTTATTTTCCAGGTTCAGTCCTGCTGTATCTGTTAGTTTGTTCAGATCTTCAAAATTCAAATGTGCCATTCTCTGATGCCATAAATAACAATCATTCTCTTTTGATGCAGATATGTATGCTGAAACACTGTGTGTGTTTAGCCTGTACATATTGTTAATGATCTTGGCAGCTGCAACTTGTTCATGGTTTCTATTCAATATTTTACATCCTTTCGGGTCAAATTGCACTTGACAGCCATTATTTATCATTTGACTGACAGAAAGAAGATTGATAGCCAACTCCGGAACGAAGAGAACATTTTGAACCATTATTGTGTCCGCTTTTCCATTCTTATCGACCACAGTTAAATTCACCTTTCCACAAGCCTTCACTAATAGTTTCTTGTTGTCAGCTACTTTGATAGTGCTTATTGGAGGTGTTATTTCATCATAGAGCCAGTCACGGTGCATTGTCATATGCATTGACGCTCCAGAGTCGATGAACCAGCCGCTCTCATTGTTTGTTGTTGCAGAAAACACAGCGACATAACCGGAGTCCTCATTTGACTTCTGTTCCTTCTTGTTTCGACAGTATTTACTTATGTGCCCATATTTGTTACACACAAAACACCTTGGACCTTTGCTTGACTTATTGATTTTATCTGGAACTTGTTTGGCATACTGCGACTGACTTCCTCTTCCTTTGTTGACATATAGCGCAGTAGACTCAGAGTTTCTTACATCTTGTAGAAGCTTAGTCTTCACAGAATCAGCTGTGATTGCCACACCGGAGCTCTCAATGGCCATTATCATAGGTTGATAGACCTCGGGTAAACCAGCTAGTAATAAGGTTCCTAGCCATTCATCGTTTACATTAAAATCAATATTTCGAAGTTTGTGAGCTGTCGACATAATTTTATTCACATAGTCTTCTATGTTTTGACAACTTTCAAGCGTTTTGGTTATCAGATCCCTCAACAGTCCAACTCGGCGTGTTAATCCTTTGTCATAGAACACTTTAGCTAGGTTATTCCACACTTCTCTCGCATTTTTCGCTTCTTGTATATGTACATAATTGATGGGATGCACGAGTAGAATAATCTTTGACTTCGCTTTCGTATCAAGTTATGCATCGACTTCTTCTGAGGTAACACAACTCCATAATTCCTCGTGTTCAAGGTAAGTTTGAACAGCAAACCTCCACGTAGGATAATTATCTCTTCCTGTCAGCTTTTCAATCAGTGCCATCATATTATTTGAGGACATTTTAGCTGATGAAGAAAATGGCGTGCGTTTTTGCGGCGCGCAACCATGTGCCGGGTTTTAGGTTATACTTTTTCACTTTTCAAACCTTAACACTTTCACTTTAATTCTTTTGTCCTTTTTCACTTTAAATGTCCTTGAAAAGGAATCCGGTGGCCTGAACCCATAACCTGTTATTTTTAATGAATAAAGCAAACTAAGTTTTAATTAAGCGTTTTATTGTTGAGAGAATTCCACAGACAATAAAGTTTTCCAAAACCATAGAAGTAACATAGAGCTATACATGGAGATGTTACTTATCGGTAAAACAGAGATCAAGTTTATTAATACAACATACAGGCATCTGACAAACGCTCAGAAACCCCGATTTGTTGCAATTGCCAAGGCCCACACTTATTAACTTCAAAACTCTGCCCCAAGTTCATAGAGCAGGTGCAAAAACATCAAGCCCAGGCTGACACGTTCAAGGCGCAGCAGCAATAAACCACTAAGCCAGTATCAGTGCCGGCTAGAAACCTGGCTAATGACCAAAAAGGCCTTCAACAGCCAGCTACAGTCCCGACTCTACCCCTAGTCATGCAGGATACCCACATACAGTACCCTGCCAGCTCCACCCAAACTAACACAACCAAACATTCTGCACCCCAGAGTGTGCCGGGAGGGCTCGGAGAGGCACTCCAAGACATGAATTCACTAATGTGGTTCCTATCGGAGACCATTTCACAGCCATCATGGCACACTTCAAACTCTACATGGCAAAATGTCAAACTCTGTCCACTCCACAGGAAAAATCCTGGCTCCTTCTAGAAGCGTTAAGTTCTTTTTGTGAAATAAAATAATCCTTATCTCCCTCCCAAAAGCCGTTCCGGAGATTCCTGGTTGTTTAAACAATAACATAAACTCTAACAAGCGATATATACGAGAAATTTAGCAGACACCAACTGATTGCAGCACCTTCTGTTGTAATTAAATAACCCTTACTGCACTTTGTAAGCAAGCTGTTCCAGAGAATGTGAAAGTAAGACTCTTATATTGATTTTACTTAACAACAAATCCACAAGCAAATGTTTTTTAAAGACCTCTTAAATTCAAATTATAAAAATTTCCAGATTTTAAAAATGAATTAAAACCTATAAATGGGACACTAAAAACAAACAACTTTCTTACTCTATATATATTAAAAGAGGTCAATCTAGTTACATTACAACCCCAAATAGAAGGTTTTAATTTTCCCGATAAAAATTTCCAACTCCAAATGTGTTCCACGTAAAAAGACAACAGTGCTGCCATATCTTGAGCAGTGGATGAAGTCCCACCACAGGACCTCTCGGCCAATCATAGACCTCCGACCACGTTAAACTGATAGTTATAATTCCTCGTTCGTTTTTCAAGCATTCTTTTACAAGTTTTTTTGAAGAAATATTGAACAAATAACTTGGTAAACTATTTTAAACAATTAAATACATGCCCTCAGCATCCTTACGCAAAGTAAAACCGTTTAAAACGAAGTTTCTTAACTAAATTCAACAAGTCATCTCAAGCCCTTTAAGGATCAGCGGCGGTTGTTTCCCACAGCGTAATTAGGCACACAAACATTCTACACAACACCTTTCAAGTAGAGACCCCTTCTAACACCTCGATCCTGGCTGACCCGGGTCTCGGGGAGGGTCATGCGGGCTCTTCGGAGATGGAGCTAACCACCCCTCAGAACATACCACCCGGCGCAGTTCTAGCGACATTAGAAGGGGCCAGTATCCATTTTCACCACCCTGCAACACAACCACAGGCTCTGTCCGAGGACACCACAGATACTTCACTCTCCACAAACATACCGTCAAACTTAACACAAGAACAAACAAAGTCTTGATTGTTGGCATAAGCGAACCGCCGCAAGGCGTTACTGGACAAAGAAATGGAAAATGAAACCTGGCTCCAGGAGACGCACAGGAAGAGGGTATGTAGAGCCTCCAGGGAACCACAGCCTAAGCCCATTGCGGTTCAAAACAGCTACGAGCCAATTGCCAATATGGCAATTTCAGAAACACCCTCTCAATCACAGAGTTCAGTAGCCCCAGTCGTCACAAACACAACCCCCATCAAACCCATGCAATTCGTAGTGCCTGACACCACGATATACAACCTAATCACAAAAATCCGGTCCATGAATATCACCGGAACTCAAATTTCCCTCGTCCAAGCCGGCCTCCAAATTAACTGCACACACGCTCAATTCAAGATTTCCTGAAAATGGCAAGCGTACATATCTTCACATTTAGCACCGCAGCAGAACAACCTCAAAAAGTATTTGTCAGGCTCCCAAGATCCACCCCAGTTGCCGACATCAAGGATGACCTTGAAGCGCTCCACTACACCATCACAGACTTCTACCAAATCCGGAAGACGCACACCGACCCCAACATCCCCTCACTCACCTGGGAAGAGCCACAGGATTTCTTTTGTATAACAGCGGCGAAAAACGATACTCTCACACCCTTTCCCAATCTCGTATCAATTAACATGACGGCAGTACAAACCCGGCCATACAAGAAACGCCTTGGAGACATCTCTCAATGCCAAAACTGCTGGTTCTTTGACAACACAAAAAACTTCTGCCACCTGCGAACTGCATGCTGTCACTGCACCGGTCCCCACGCACACACAGCTTGTGAAAACCTAAACAAGAACCCCAACTGTGTGAACTGTAAGAGCAAAGGCATGCACGAGGCAAACTCAAGGTTATGGCCAGAATACATCTGTTTGGTACAAGTGCGACAGGAGGACGCAGCAAAACATGAGATTCAACACCCTCCGCCTCGTGCACCACCAACAGTCACGCAGGAACACTTCCCCCCTCCTCCACAACCCAGAAACATAGTCAAGGAAAACATTTCATTTTCACAGACTATGAACCCGAACGCACAACCACCTCCATGCCTCCCAGTCGCCAACCAACCAACCAACCAACAACCTATTCTCCCTCTCCTTTCTGCCCCAATCCAACACCCTTCCACTCCCCAGGCCACCCCAGACTTGGGTCATATCAACTCCACCCTATCCGACCTCCGAGACCTGATGCGTTTCCTTAGGGAAACCAACTTCCTGGCCTTCATGACCCACACAAAGTCCTACATCATCCTCGCCAACTCCACCACAGAACCTCAAATGAAAACCCTCCTGCTCCTGCAAGCCCTGACTATCTTCTCAGGACACGATTAGACATGGATCGATCCAACACAGATAGCCCCTGTGTCCTATCCCTACTCTATACTGGAATTCAAACAGTATATTTTACTAAATTTATGAATTAGAAAGAATCTTAGAAACTTATGGGATAGAAATCGCATTACTTAATGGAACTAATTTAAAACCTGGTAAAAGATTCAATATTAAAAATTACACTGTTTACTGCACGACAGGAAAACCAAGGGAGGTGGTACTCTAATATTAGTCCACAACCGCATACAACACCACATAAATAATACTCAAGATTTAATAAATATGGAATATACATCTATAAATATTTGCACTCAAATAGACCATATCACGCTAGCAGCAATTTATAACTCCCCCTGGAAACCATTGCTCCCAGATGACCTAACAGCCCAGTCCCACCAGTTTTTCTTGGCTGGAGATCTAAATGCTTTAAGTGCACCCTCAAGTAGTCAGAGAACACTACAATCTTTTGTGGCAAAAAGTCAATCCCCTTTAAAAGAAAAGGTGAAGGCAGGGGAAATTAAGCTGACAGCATTCGAGGCTGCTCATCACTTGTCATTTATATCTATGGACCATCTGACAGAATTGATTAAGTGGGTATGTCCTGATTCAGCCATCACTCAAGGTTTCAGTCTGAAAAGGACGAAAACAAAGCAAATTGTAGAAAATGTAATAGGTGCAGATGTAAAAAAAAATTTAACAGAAAAGATAAGGAATGCTTCCTTTTCAATTTTATTGGACAAGTCTATGGATGTATCATCTGTTAAGACCTTATGTATTTTGGTGCGGTTTTACGATGTGTAATATGGTGAAATCGTAACAAGGTTTTGGGAGCTTGTGCAAGTGTTTGAAAATGCAGATCCTGATGGTGCACATGATAGAGCTACTGGGGCTCGACTTTTTGAACTAACATGGACACATTCAACAAGAGAAATGTTCCTCCATCAAACATAATTGGTTGAGGTTCAGATGGGGTATCTGTAATGATGGGGAAACATAATTCTGTGGCAAGTAGATTTCAGAACCTATGCCCTGGAATAATTCTAGATAAGTGCACTTGCCACTCACTTCACCTGTGTGCTAGTGAAGCTTGTAAGGTGCTCCCACGCATGTGTTAAGACTTGGCGAGGGAAGTGTACAATTTTTTTGAATTGCAGTGCAAAAAGACTCTCTCAGCTGGCTGAATTTCAGGTTTTCTTGAAACTCGATGTCTACAAGATTCTGCACCCTTCCCAGACACGATGGCTGTCCTTGACTGCAGTAGTTCATCGTTTTCCTGGAGCAGTGGGATGCTCTTCGCCTCTTCTTTGATTCCAAGTGGCTTGAAGAAAAGCTTGTAGTAGCAGAGCACATACACTATGCTCTGAACGATTCTTTCATGAAGGCATATTTTCTTTTCTTGGAGTGGGTTTTGCCTAAGATTTCTTCTTTGAATCATTACTTTCAGTATGAAAAGGTATTACAACCCTTGATGAGAAGATGTGCCATCTGTACAAGGAAATGTTGTCTTCATACATAGTAAACAGTTATGTATCACAAACTGACCTACAGGAAATCAATTCTGATGATGAAAAAATGTTTGTTCTTCTCTCTCTGCTATATCTTGGCATTGGTGTCATACGCCACCTCTCCCATCCAGAAATTCAAACTCGGCGAGAAAAAATTGAAGATTTTCATAAACGATGCAGGTCATTCTTAATAACAGTATACCAAGGGATAAGTCTCAATCATAGGTTAAATAACAAACTTTGAGGAATTCTAGTGCCTCTTCTTGCTCCTAACAAAGCCTGCTCTTGTAAAGAGCGTGACAGAATGCCATCTGTTACCACTTATGGATATAGTACCACGTCTGGTTCCTCAGGATATTGCACATATGTAATATTTGGAGGATGAGTGTCGACGTCTACCTGCGAAGAAACCGGAGTTGCCAGATGACATACTGCAAACTACACATACGTGATGCAAATACAGCAATCTCTCGGCTGCCATACTTTTATATTTTAACGCAGCTGCGCTCTTAGCCAATGGGCCATCCCGCGCTTCGGCCACCCACTCGGCGGGGAAGGGGGGATCACGCCCTCTCAACGCAGGTGTCCCAGCCATGCACCTGAGGTAACCAAATCCAAAGCCCCGACTTGATACACAAGTATGGCCGAAAGCACCCTTCCACAAGGTTCTGAGACCCTCGTACTCAGAAACCAAGCATGTGGTCTGGCCAGGGTACTACCCGGACCCCTAGTGTCTCTCCAGGACACAACCGGAGCAGGTTGCCGCTCACTGCCCGGTCTTTCTTTAAGAGGGGGAATCTCTCCAGACCTCCTCCAGCAAACAGAGTTAACCACTGCCAGCACGAGTTCAACCTCTAATGATCGGTACACCAGAGAGAACCTCTGGTGGGGCCAACCCGATCAGCCAGTGCTCTCACTTATTTACCATGGCATCTGTGGGTTTTCAGTTACCCGACCACTCCACCAATACTCTGCACAACCCACCAGAAGGGCGGAGTACGAACAACTCGGAGCGGCATGCGTCCTTGATTTCTTGGTGAATGCCGAAATCGGGGATAGCAGCCCTCGCTCTGTATTGGAGGAATCTCAACAATCTTGATCGTTAATTCTCCTGCTGTCATCACAGCCTCCAAGCCGTCGCCACCACTTCCTACCACTAGCAGCACAATTGGAGGAGCCGTCATCAGGCTCTGACCAGTACCATTCATGGGAATTTCGTCACACAGGAAATTCCTGTCTTGGGCCCCATCGGCCTGAATGCCAAGTCGTCCAACACCCCTCCAAGTGGTGGGGCCTTGGTACTAACTATCGGCCCAAACCATCTCGGCAGATACCCCTTCCCAGCCACGAGGAAACTGGTTTCCATAGGGACTCGGGCGGCGGAGCCCAGTTCGCAAAGCACAGGGTTGGCACTGGTAGCCTTGGGTCGCCATGAGTGGGGAGAGGCTATAAGAGGTGCATCATCCACCCTTTCTTGGGACCGATGCGGCAACCAGGCTTGGCTACTATAGCATAGTACCATCACACAACCTCAACGCCCAGAAGGCTTCCTCCCAAAGGAGTCACCGACCCTTAACCCCCACTGCAAACTACACAGGTGGATCAATTCTGGCACAAGGCAACTATAGTAATAATTGTGTCAAAACAAAATTTTAAATAACTCCTGAAAGTTAATACATTCGCCTTTCATTTCTTTTCCAGCTCAGTGTGCTCAAGGATGACCACGGAAAAGATGTATTCAAGGAACTCCCACGTTTTGCACTTTCTGTGTTGTTCATACCCCATGCCAACGCAAACACAGAGCAAATTTTTTCCCAGGTTAATGACATTAAAACCCCAAAAAGAAACCGCATCATCACTTCAACAATAAATGGAACCCTTTTAGCAAGGGGGGGGCAGTGAAGTATTCGGGATGATGTACGGGCTTCACTCCAAACAAAAAAATGATTGGACGTATGACGAAAGCATCATTATATCCAGCTGTTAATACTTCAATTTCAGAAATTTATACTAAAAATAGTGATTCAGAGGATGAGGATTTGCCATAATATTACATACCCTATCAAAAGTATTGAGTTTTTATGCATTGTAAGTATCATAGTTTTGGAATTGATGTAAATCAATTTGCAAATTATATTTTTAGTGCAACATATAATCTGTGTTATTACTGCTATTTTTAAATACATGTATTTTGTTATAATTTTATTGTAAAAGCAATGCTTTTTTATATAAATATATACATAATTTTAAGTATTTCTAACATAGCATATTTTTCTCCAATATAGCATAATTTTCATAGAGTTGTAGCACAATTACTTATAGCCAGGTTGGCAACACTGCAGACAGCAGCTAGACGAGCTCGCAGTGACTCAATCTGGTGCTGATAGGTCTTCATGGGAATCTGGAGCCATACTGTCTGCAGTGCATCCCATAACTGTTGAAGGGTGCGTGGCGGAGGAGACAGACGGCAAACACGATGATTGAGGTGGTCCCACAGATGTTCAATTGGATTGAGATTGCGGCTGTTTGGGGGACAGGGAAGAACTTTTAAGTCTTGATCGTGCTCTTCCAACCATGTGCGTACACTTCTAGCTGAGTGGCAAGGCGCGTTATCGTGCTGGAAGATCCCATCCTCACGAGGAAAGACAATCATCAAGTACAGGTTGATGTGATCGCCGATGATGAATTCATAACCAAATAGATCAAGAGCGCCTTCCACACAGATGATGGGACCTAGAGAATACCACGAGAACATTCCCCAGACCATAACAATGCCCCCACCGCCTTGTGTTCATCCAACAATGGATGCAGGGTGTCCTAAAAGTGGAATCCACAGCTGTCTGCCCAGTCACTGAGGTGGTCGACGGCAAGCTGGACCTCAAGTTCTGCAATGCAAACAGATGCGGCATGGCAGAAAACAGTCAAGTCATTGACATACAGGGCACATTCCACAGCTGGTTTAACGACAGAAAACAGGATGACACTTAATGTTCCCATATTTCACACCATTCTCCTGAACGAACTCTCAAGAAGAGGAAGCACCATTTCAAACTCTCAATGTACAGGTCATAACGTTCTGTATAAAATCAGGGATATGTTCACGAAATCCCCAGGCGGACACCTGTCCAAAGATACCATGTCACCAAATAATGTCGTAAGCATTCTCAGGTCGAAGAAGAGAACAAGGAGATGCTGCCCTTGCAAAAACGTCTGTATGGCAGCCTCCAAGCTGATCAAATGATCCACTGCAAAACGAATTCGGAGGAAACCACAATGAAGAGGCGATAAAAGCTGGCCTCAAAGAAGTACATCAGACATGCATTAACCATGCGCTCCATGGTCTTAACAGACACAGCTGGTGAGGGAAATAGGGCGATAGCTGGAAACAACCCCTTTGACTTTCCCTGGTTTCAAGATTGGTACAAGGGTTGACACGCACCACTACAAGGAGAAAACACCAAAAATCCAAATATTATTAAAAATTCTCAGCAAAAACTGTTTCCCGCCGAGTGGCAGCTGTTGTAATCAATATTGTCGGGCCCAACTGATGTATGCTTCGAATACGATAAAGAGTGCTCCAACTCAAGTAGGGTGAAAGGCTGGTTGTAGTCCTCACCCAAGCCGCCAAAGTAGACACCCACCATCTCTCATACTGCTCCAAACGATAGCGTTATTGAACCGAAGGAAGGGAACCTGTGCGCTGAGAAATTGTCCACACAACTTCCGAACATTAAATATACTTACTGGTAGCATGTACCGCCAGCGACAAAATGAAGTCCCTCCAAGATTTCCGCCGACTGCCCTTGATGACATGTCGAGCGTCACCCCCGACAGACGCGGAAGAGCTCCAGGTTAGCTTGAGTGGGATGAGCACTAAAGCATCTGAGCGTACATCGTCGGGCACAGACAGCTTCCCTGCATTTGTTGCTCCACCTAGGAAAATGGTGACGACCACAAGGTGAAGATTGGAGGATGGCAGCCTCCCAGCTGACACGAAAATAGAATTGAAGAGTTCGACAGCCAAGTTCATGACAAGAGGAATTTCAGCAGTAAGTGGACGGAACGTAGGAATTGTGTCCAGGCCGCTTTTTTAAGCACCCACCGAGGTGGTATGGGTGGGGCAGCAAACGACACATGATCATTTATGATTGGGTAATGGTCACTTCCAGAGATTTGGATAAATAGACCAATCAAAGTGGGTGACCAGAGCTGGTCTACAAAAAGAAAAATCTATACAGGACGAAGTGTTAGTATGAGTGGTGAAGTGTGTAGGAGTACCAGTGTTCAACAGCGCAATATTAGAACTGGCGAGCCACGCCTCAACTACACGACCTCGGCTGCCCCGTGGTCTGAACCCCACATCTGGTTGTGAGCATTGAAGTCGCCAACGATCAGAAATGGAGATGGGTGCTGACATGACAGCTCCTGCAGTCCATCAACACGTTATCCAGGCGGTAAAACATGTGACCTCGAAGGAAGGCTGTATCCATGGGACGAAAGTGCATTTTCTGAAGGCAAATTATTACAGGGGTGAGACATACTAAGACCCATTTCAGTTCTTTAAGTTTATTCAAATAACCTTTGCAGTTCCACTGTATGAGGGACATGAGTTACGAGAAGCAAGTGTGCGGAAACAATTAAAGAAACCTTGTCTGTGGCCTGGATTCGCTGAACAGCCTGCTCATCCTGGTACACAGGGCACTCCTTTGACCAGACAGGGTGTCCTTTGCTGCAGTTCACACACCGCAGAGGTTCGCTGCACTGAGGACTATGAGGATGCAATGGGTCAGCACATTTAGGATAAGCTGGTGGATGTCTGCATTTTGCAGTTGAATGGCCAAACTGTTTACAGTTATAACAAAGCAGAGAAGCAGGAATAAACAACTCAACATGTACGTTCAAATAGCAATCTTTGATAACAGATGGGAGGTCATGCACACCAAAAGTCAAGATGAGAGTAACTGTAGGTGACTTAACACCATCAGTAGTCTTCAGCACATGACGAACATCAGCGACGTACTGAGTCTGCAGCTCATATTAAATCTCGCTTTCCGGGACTGCAATAAGGTCGGGACGCCATTACTGGAGTAGAGGGACATATGATACTTGACTTCAACAGGGAACTTTGCAGTTGCACTACTTAAAGTCTCCTCTGCCAAGAGCCCCCTTGATTAAGCAGCATTCATTGTCTTAGTCTGCAACTGAACCACCAACTGCTCCATCAATAAATTTTTTGCAATTCAAATGGGGACACATTTTGAAAAGTGTGCCCTTCTAAACCTCGGTTAACCAAAAAACGTTGAATAAGTAAATTAACACAAGCAGACTGGCGCAAAACCGTGCCACAATCCCAATCACTACCTGTGTCGTCGCGGTTCCTTTTCAAGTGGCTTTTGAGAGTGCCACACTTTTGGGAAGTGCTTTTAGCAGCCATGGTGTAAACCCCCGTACTGGAACTCATCTGCCTCAGCCTGCCTTTCGGGAGNGGGGGGGGGGAAGAAAAGAAGCCAGCCGTTATAACACCTCACGAGTTATACTGTTAGGAGGGGGAACAACCTCCAACAGACCTAAGCAGTGTGTAGGAACAGCTACCCTTCGCCGCTATTCACTGCAAATTACTGCCCCAGTAGCACTCCAAAGTGTACACCAAGGCAAACCAGGGGCAAATCTTACATCCTGAGTGTGGCCAGTTTTATTCCCCTATCGAGAAAAACATCCCAGACTCCCTACTATAGAGGACACCCTTTGGTGCCATTTCAGGGGACTTGTGGTTGATTACACTGGCCTCCTCCGTACAGCAGCGGTAACACGTCTTCCCAGCAGGTCTAGGTGCATGGGCTCATCGCCCATGACAACCCCTCCTGTCAAGGAGGCACCCATTGGTGCTACGTGGGTGTACATATATGTGGATACGGGTGCCACAACTAGATTTGCATGCTGTGCCAGTGAGAATGGTTCGCTTAACCGTGACTAACAAAGGCACCACGTATGGTCACATATTTTGGAGGCAGCACTCATTTGTGAGGACAGACCCTCATTGGCAAAGACATTGGCCTGGTCTGAGATGATGCTGTAGGGAGGGAAGATGCGACGGGACCTAGTGAGATGGAAAGAAAAAGATGATAAAACAGAAGAAGATGAAGAAAGAAGCATGAAATGATGGCCTGAACAATTTTCCAATCCCGACTGCGTCCAAATTAGTTACCTTTTACGACAAGCATTGGGTGGCTGTGGTGGTATACCAAAAACCCCGCCACCATACAGTGGGTCTACATTAAAAGTTAGCCTTTCAATTAAAGAGGCACAAACACTCTGTAAAGCAGAATTTGTTTAATTTTTCAAGTACAAGTTGTGCGATACACAAAACATTCTATATTGTAAACCAACACAAACAATTCCTGAAACTCAAAAACAATCTGTAGTCTTATGAGTGTATTATACACATTGATTTTTCTGAAAATTATAAGCTGGACTATGGTTCACAAATTCAGGCTACACATTTCGGAGTGTCACAGGCCCAAGCGAACCTTCGTACTGGTGTGATATCTTTCTGCACCATATAACTTTCACAGCATGCCCCACAAGCTATCTGGAAGCATCTTAGCTCGGTTATGGAACTTATAGTATTAGATTTTCCTGAAATTAATAATCTTCACTTTTTCAGTGATAGTCCTGTTACCCAATACCAGCAAAAAGGAAATTTTTATCTTCTGAATACATAAGTTTTTGACAGAGGTACTGAATCTCATACATTGAACTTCATAGAGGCAGGCCATAACTGAGGTGTGCCTGACAGAGTGAGAGGAGCTGTTAAGAGGAGAGCAGATGCCATGTTGAAACATGGAACTGATTTACCAACTGCTGAAATACTGTATACAAAACTGTCAAAGTGGTACGAGATACAGCAGTCAAAATATTCTACATTCCTTACGAGAAGATAGATTCCGCTTATGAAAACATACAGAAACTAAAACCTGTTCAAAAAACATCAGATTCACCAAGTCATCACAGTTTCAAAAGTGTCAGTGTTACAATTTGAAAGAATTTGCTTTCCACTGTGACAAACTCAACACGTCAAACCACAACCACTGCCGACAGATCAGATGCCTTCGCCTCCTGTCTGCATCAAAACAAATACATGCCAAAAAAAGATGATCTACTTGGATATAATAGTGAAGCTATTATCACTGTTATGTCTGCCCACAATCTGTTGCCAATTAGGCATTTAGAGATTATGATACATCTGTGGGGAAGTCTTAAAAAAGTTTTTAACATGTAGTGCAAAACACTGTTTGTTAGCCTGAAACTGTATAGTAAATTCTAAGATTTGAAAGTTTCAGTGCCCATATATAATCTGAATCTGTTCCCAGCTATTCACTTTGTTAGATGTGACAAAATACACTACTCTAATAAGATTTAATTGTAGTGTTATACTGCAAATACTCCCTGTGAAATTCTTGTCACTGTTCTAACATTTTAATATACTTATAAATAATTTTTTTACAGTTTGTAGTACTTTATGTACTACAAACGCTCACCGCTGAGCTTTACAACTTTGGCATTTATGGCTGTCATCACAAGCTCTGCAAAGGTGTGACGTTTCCCCCTGAAAAGAAGAGCTCAAGGCCACACAATCTGTGGGAGCTCTGACAACCTTAGTGACTTATCTGAGAACAACTAGCCCCTACGATCAAAAATGGAGAGACGCTACTAAGAGAGCTTTCGCCCATTTTCCTGAGATAGACACAGTGTTACAGACTCTCAAAGCCATGCCCATTAGAGAGAGGAAAAAAAACTAACCTCCCTGATGGCGGTCATTGCGGTACTGACAAGCACAAGAAGAGCCATGAGAGAGACTCCATCACCACCAATGTTTTCACTGCTCTCAGAGTATTAAAGCGTGACCTTGATATGATCCCTTATATTGAGAACTTCAACTTCTCAGGAAGAGGAGACTTTGCATTCTATCAACTCTGTTGCCTACTGACATGGCAAATGAGTGGCCAAATGACATGAAGTGGCTGCACAAATATGGTCTACACTTAAATAGAAAAGGAAAAAAGGTTGTAAATGAACTTCCGAGTAATATTTTACTTTATTATGTCCATAGATTCTTAAGTAGTATACCTTGTGAATTTCAGTGTGTTCATTTGTTTTTAGTTAACCAAGAAAATTATTTAGTCTAGCAAAAAGATTTAATGCAGACAACGGCTAGTTACAGAAACAACATATGCAACATCAAATTCATGAACCTAAGCTTTTTATTACCTTGAACAAAACCTTTTCTTCTGCTAATGCACTAACCCTTCTACACAAAATATAAATGGCATTAGAAATTAAACTGATATCTTATGGAAGCCTTACAGTCATATAATAACGATAGGCCAAGTGATAATATTATCTGCCTAACAGAACACTTATTAAAATACAATTAAATAAGTCAGATTCATATCCCTGGTTTTGAGCTTGCTTCCCTTTATTATAGAAACAAGTTTGCTGCAGGAGTTGTAAGTATTTTTATCCAAGATAATATTGATTTTGATGCCCTTAACACAATAGAAATGAATGTTGATGAAGACTTTGAATGTGCCGTTATATGGATAAAACTTAATGCAAAAATTATTTTAGTTGTATGTACTTGCAGATCATCCACTGGAAATTTTCCTTACTATCTAAATAGCTTGGACTTAGTTTTAAGGAAATACTACGGCCCTAAGTGTGATTTAATTATTTGTGATGATTTTAATATCTTAACGAAGATTGCATCATATATGATAGATACGTGTTTTTTTGGAACAAACATGGCTTCCACTTGACATAACCATGTATCTAATTGTCAATCTCTCCTACAGGGAAAAAAAGAAACTTGTGAAGATGGAGCCAAGGAAGCTAACACCAGAATTCAACAGCAACAAGTTGAGGATTTGAGTGAAGATGGGCGAAAGGACGGATTTTCATTGTATTCTGATGTTGCTTCATGGCCAGTTCCAGATGACTTGAGGGTTGACATAATTAAGAGAGGAAGTTAATCCTACTAAAATATCAATGGAGTTTTCAGTGTAATTCAAAGACAAAAGGGAAGAGTATGCAGCCAACTACTGCATGGTTCTATAAAGTTCTACCCAATGGTGAAAAATATTTGAGAACACTGATCATTTATTCCCAAACAAAAGAATCTTTATTTTGTTTTTGCTGCAGACTGTTTGCTCTTGGTGACAAATCTACAGGAATATCTAGCTTTATTACTGGATTTAAAAGTTGGTGGAAGCAGAACCCAAAGGTGTATGAACATGAACATAAAGCTTCTGAGGCACATATTTCATGCCTGGAGAAATAGAAGACTAGCAGTTGGGCTGAAGCTTAAAAAATCAGTCATATTTACCAAGCAACAACTGAAAATCAAAGGAAGAAATGTAGGGATATTCTACACAGACTCTTAGATTTAACTAGTAATTATAAGCTCATCTCATCAGAAAACAAAGGGAATTTCATGGAATTGGCAGAGTTGCTGTGGAAATGTGATCCAATTTTGAAAGAGAATTTTGTGAGGATTAAGTTTTCCAAACCATCTAGTGAGAGAGTGACAACATATTTATCTCCTACAATTCAGAACAACTTTATTTCCCTATTAGGAAACCATAAGTAAAATATATTGGAATTATTTTTGACAGTACTCCTGACGTCTCTCATGTTGACCAAATGAGTTTAAGTCATTAGATGCATTCATATTGCATGTAATAAGGTTGAAGTCAAGGAATCATTCTTGAGTTTTTTTCTTATTGCTGGCAAGAATGCTGCTCAACTCACAGACGATATCCTCAGACAACTAGAAAGAGATGGGTTGGATATAAACACGTGCCATGGTCAGACATACGACAATGCTGCAACAATGGCTGGTGTTCATGGTGGTGTTCACTTAATTGCAAAGCTTTGCTCATCCCTTGTGCCAATCATTCTTTGAACCTCTGTGGAGTGCACTCGTTTGGAAGTGTTTCTTCATGTGCGACTGTTTTTGGAACCTTGGAGCACGTATATTCCTTCTTTTCAGTTTCCCCACATCAATGGAAAATGATGTTGGAAAATACTGGTGTAACAGTCAAAATACCTTCCCAGACAAGATGGAGAGCGAATTATGAGGCTGCAAGTCCAGTGAAGACAAATGTTGAAAAACTGACAGCTACTCTTGACTTAATGTGTGGTCCGAGAGAGAATCTGGACACGAGAGGATTAGCTCAGATTTTACTATCTGCTGTGTGTGATTTCTCTTTTTTCAGTTACCTTGCTTTCTGGTGCAATGTCTTGATTGCAAACAGCTGGACTCAGCCTTGAAAGGTGTTTTATTGCTAAAAGCTTTACTGCTGTTTCTTCAAAATCAGCGTAACAAAATTGTGGGCAGGTCCATAGACTCCGGAACAACAAAATGTGAGGAAATGGGCATTTCTACAGAGAGGAAGAAGAGTGAAGTTTAGAAAATCTATGTCAAGAGAAATGTCTGCAGATGCTGATCTCACATTACCAGAAGAACTAAGAAGAGCTATGTTTGAATGCTTCGATCGCTTTTGTAAGGAACTAGAGACTCTCTGTGCAGCAACGAATCATGTTCGTTCTGCATATGCTGTTCATGAACCTGACTCTCTACTCACTGCTAAAGAAACAAAAACTTACTATATATCAAATTTGTCTCAAGTTTTTGATGAAATATCTTGTGAAGATATTTGTCTTGAAATTGGGCGACTTCAAAGGCATACTGAAGATGCAAAAATCAGTTTTGAAGAAGAAAAAAAAAAAAAGGACAGCATTACAGTTTGTAGAATTCATTGTGAAATGGAATTTTTGGAATCACTGCCAAGCTTATCACTATGTTTAAGGTTCTTATTGAGTATTTCTGTGTCAGTTGCTTCATGTGAAAAAAGTTTTTCAAAAATTTAAATAATAAAAACCTTTCTTTGCTCAACCACAAGTCAAAAAGATTGACAAACCTTGTTCTGCTTTCAATTTAACATTACTATGTCACGAAGATTAATTTTGATAAAGTAATTTATAAGTTAGTGAAAAGGCTTGACGGCATTTTCAGAGGTTCTACAAATTACTTACGGAATAGTGTGTGACAATGTATCTTCCTAAAAGACTAGATTGTGTCCGTATATCTTCCTANTCTACAAATTACTTACGGAATAGTGTGTGACAATGTATCTTCCTAAAAGACTAGATTGTGTCCGTATATCTTCCTAAAAGACTAGATTGTGTCCGTATATCTTCCTGAAAGACTAGATTGTGTCCGTATATCTTCCTGAAAGACTAGACTGTGTCCGTATATCTTCCTGAAAGACTAGATTGTGTCCGTATATCTTCCTGAAAGACTAGATTGTGTCCGTATATCTTCCTGAAAGACTATATTGTGTCCGTGTATCTTCCTGAAAGACTAAATTGTGTCCGTGTGTCTTCCTGAAAGACTAGATTGTGTGTCTGTGTGTCTTCCTGAAAGACTAGATTGTGTGTCTGTGTGTCTTCCTGAAAGACTAGATTGTGTGTCTGTGTGTCTTCCTGAAAGTCTAGATCGTGTCTGTGTGTCTTCCTGAAAGACTAGATCGTGTATGTGTGTCTTCCTGAAAGACTATATTGTGTCCGTATATCTTCCCGAAAGACCAGGTTATGTCCATATATCTTCCTGAAAGACTAGATTGTGTCCACATATCTTCCTGAAAGACTAGATTGTGTCCGCATATCTTCCTGAAAGACTAGATTGTGTCCGCATATCTTCCTGAAAGACTAGATTGTGTGTGTGTGTCTTCCTGAAAGACTAGATTGTGTCTGTGTATCTTCCTGAAATACTAGATTATGTCAGTGTATCTTCCTGAAATACTAGATTATGTCAGTATATCTTCCTTAAAGACTAAATTGTGTCCGTGTATCATCCTGAAAGACCAGTGTGTGTGTATCTATCTTGCTAAAAGACTAGTGTGTGTTGAGACTGGAATATCTATTGTTAAATATTGCAAAAGATTAAACGATTAAATGTAGTGTTAGAATATAGTCAGTTAATCCTTAATAGGTTACTGGTATTTTTCTTCTTGACAGAATCAGCCATAATCAAATTCTGCCGATTTAAAATGTCCTGCCAATGTAATGTAAACCTTTTTGCTGCAACACTTTAATAGCTTGGAATGTGTACGATGTATGGAGAAAAATGATGGGTTGGATTACATGAGATAAGGGGTAAGTGACGATTGAGGGGGG
>NQII01008153.1:56559-66881 GCA_002778355.1 Clitarchus hookeri
TAGAGGGGTGAAAAACTAAAATTCTGCCCCAGGTGCCGAATACTTTAGGTACGCCCCTGCTTGAAACTCATACAATGGCATGGTTTGCAGCAGATGACACTAATTGTATTTATCATTTGGTAACCTTGCAAGGGTCATTTATAAAAGTTCATTTTAATTAATAATTGTTCTTTCTTTAAAAATCACTCTAACTTTGTTGAAACAGAACTTTGAAATTTTGATAAAGTACGATGTTAGTGTCATGTGTTATCCCAGTGGCCACATCAGTAATGTGTCGAGACATGCTCAAGCAACAATGACTTGGCCAGGTACATTCTTGCACTGAATCATGGTTCCTATTTTGCACAAACAGTGCAGAGAAATGCATTTGCTAACAACACTCTTTCACGAGTTTGTATATTTTAGTTATCACTTGCTGAATAAATTTGGAGTTGATAAATGACTTTATTTGTGCATATAGCATTTGCAGATATTCTGTAACTGTATGTTTAATTGAAACAACAGTCTTATCCCATGAGGTGGATAAGATATGAGGAATGTCAATGACAAACAGGTATCTTTGCCTGCATTATGCATAAAATTGAATTATTGCACAAAGGCAGAGAAATGGACTCAAATGCTTTCTAACATTGTCGTTTATTATACACACGGTTACACTTGACGACACATCGCTACAGATGCTTGCGAAACAACAGGACAGGCGACTACCGAGCGTAGGCCATTTTGATACATGAATGTCCATAGAGGTAGCAATCCAACACTCCTCCTCAATTTAAATATATATAATTAAATTGTTAAACTTTCATAAATACATTTCACAATACTTAACTTATATAACATTCAAGTCACTTCTACATTTTTCAAATTTTTCAAATGACAAAGGTTTAGTGAAAATGTCAGCTGTGTTGTCTTCTGTAGATACATAATTTATATCAAGTAACTTCTTGGCTACACAGTCTTTTAAATAATGTTCTTTAATGTCTATGTGCTTTCCTCTTTTTGACATGGATATAGCACTCATATTGTCTATATTCAAGATTGGTGTCTGTTTTACCTGTGGATCGCAACCACGCTCTGCTACCAGTTTTCCAGGCGAGTTGTAACTAAAGTTCTTAGAAGTCCGACTCTTCTTGTAAGTCCGTGGAATCTTATTGTGACACAATAATTACAACCAATCATAAACTTAATGATATGGGATTCAGCGTGAATGATGAGTGGATCGGTACCCTATTGTTGGCGGGGTTACCAGAGNTCATAAACTTAATGATATGGGATTCAGCGTGAATGATGAGTGGATCGGTACCCTATTGTTGGCGGGGTTACCAGAGGAATATAAACCTATGTTGATGGGATTAGAGAGTTCAGGAATAAAAATAACGGGAGATTCAATTAAAGTGAAACTTTTGCAAGACATTAAGTCTAATGAGGTCAAAAGTAATGATACTGTACTTTATTCATCATCTAAGGTAAATAGAAAGGAACCACCACGGTGTTATACATGTAATAAATTGGGACATTTAAAAGCTAATTGTAGAAATCGAAGGCCTAGTAACAATTATAAACAAAATAACTGGGACAGTAAAGGCAATACAAATGACAAGACATTTTGGGCTTGTTTGTCTGGAGATAATGATGATAATTCATCATGGTATTTAGACTCCTGTGCCTCTACACACATCACAAATAACAAGAATATATTTACCACTAATTTAATAGAGAAAGAGAGTTCAATTACAGTTGCCAATAATACTAACCTAAAAGTTGAGGCAATGGGAGATGCTTCACTCCATCTTAATGTTTTTGAAAAACATGTAAAAAGGAAAGTTAGAGATGTTATGTATGCAAGAGATGCCTCTATCAATTTACTGTCTGTCAATAAAATTATTCAGAATGGTTTTAAAATCAGGTTCGATCAGAATGGGGCCAAAATTTTTGATGAAACTAACAATGTTGTGGCCACAGCAAAACCTAGCAACGGTATATACCGAGTCGACACCTACAATCAACACGAAGTTAAACAAGAAATTGTTTGTTCAGTACAGGACGATTTTTTATGGCACCGCAG
The DNA here is from genome assembly GCA_002778355.1 of Clitarchus hookeri. Taxonomy (NCBI): domain Eukaryota; kingdom Metazoa; phylum Arthropoda; class Insecta; order Phasmatodea; family Phasmatidae; genus Clitarchus; species Clitarchus hookeri. The sequence continues at coordinate 58,625 of NQII01008153.1, forward strand.
ACTAGGTCATATGAATAGGAAAAACATGAAAATGATTACAAAAATGTCAACTGGCTTGAAAGACCTAACTTACTCTACCAATCCGTGCATTGTATGCTTGGAAGGTAAGCAGACAAGAATTCCCTTCAAATCCAGTACCAGTAGAGCCAAAAACCTGTTGGAATTAATACACACTGACCTAGCAGGCCCCATGGAGCAAACATCTATCGGTGGCAGTAAATACTTCTTTTCTCTTATTGACGATTATTCGAGGAAGATATTTGTTTATTTTTTAACAAATAAAAGTCAAGTTCTAGAGGTCTTTCAACAATTCAAGAAAATGGTAGAAAATCAAACGGGTAGAAAAATAAAAATATTAAGGTCAGACAACGGCAGGGAATATATCAATTCAGAATTTAAACATTTCTTAACTAACTGTGGGATAAGACATCAGACAACCATTCCGTATACACCAGAACAGAACGGAGTTTGTGAACGAGCCAATAGAACCATAGTCGAAAAATCAAGATGCTTACTGTTTGACGCAAGACTTCCTAAGGAGTATTGGGCAGAAGCTGTCAATACTGCCGTGTACCTTATAAATAGGTCTCCAACTTCATCACTTTGTAATAAGACACCATTTGAGACGTGGTCAGGTAAAGCACCTGGGTTATCTCATTTAAGAATTTTTGGTTGCCCAGTAATGGTCCAAATCCCAAAACAATTAAGGAAGAAATGGGATCCAAAATCAGAAAAACTCATTTTAGTGGGCTATGGTACCAACACTAAGGGCTATAAATGCATGAATCCAGTTACGAAAAAGGTAACTTTTAGCAGAAACGTTACATTTCTGGAAAATGTAATGGCACCTCAAATTCAAGAACATTGTGTAGAAAATGACCAAACAAAGGATGAAACAGTAAATGATGTCAAGAATCTACAGTATGTAGAAAATGAACAAACAAATAATGAACCAGTGAAGGATTTACAAGTCGAAAGTCAAAATAAAGTTAAAGCCCAGGAGGAGAACAGTGAAGAAGAAGAAAATGGGGTAGGAGAAAATGAAGACAAAAGTAGAACAAAATCAGGAAGAGAGGTGAAAACCCCAAAATATTTAGACGACTATAACGTTTATTCTGCCTATTACTTAGAGTCGAATGAAGATGATCCACAAACGTATGCAGAAGCAATCAAGAACCCTGAATGGGAGTTGGCAATTCTAAAGGAGCTGAAATCTTTAGAAAAATTAGGAACATGGATTATTGATGATTTGCCAGATAAAGAGAGAGCTATTGATGTAAAGTGGGTTTTCCGAACCAAAACAGATGGGACCAAGAAGGCTCGTCTCGTAGCAAGAGGTTTCCAGCAAAAGTGTGATACATTCTATAATGATATATATGCTCCTGTTGCCCGATCATCTACAACTAAAGTGTTATTATCCCATTCACTAACAGAAAATTACTCTATGCGTCAACTTGACATTCCTTCCGCTTTTCTACATAGTGAAGTTGACACAGACATCTATGTGAAAGTGCCAGAAGGTATGAATTTGCCTGGAGGAAAAGTTTTGAAGTTGAAAAGAGCACTCTACGGTTTAAGAAAAAGCCCGAAAAATTGGAATACCAAGTTAAATGAATTTCTGTTGTCCCTAAATTTTGAAAGATCAAATTACGACTTTTGTCTATATTATAGGAACAGTATTAAGTTAATTATCCATGTCGATGACATCCTTATGATTGGCAAAAATGATGAAATCAATGAAATAGTGCATTCTCTGAAAGAAAAATTTGACGCTAGGGATATGGGTACGGTCAAAAACTTTCTAGGTTTGGAAATAGAGAGGGATGATGTATCATTTTCTTGAATTGTTGAAAGACCTCTAGAACTTGACTTTTATTTGTTAAAAAATTTATGGAAAGTAGGTATTGTATACTGTACTAGAATGGATGACATCCAACTGGACAAGCCACTTTACATTTTTTTGTTTTGCGATCAAAGCTCATCGCCAGAATAGCGGTCAAGCACATTAGTGTATGCAGTATGTTGTATAATTTAGCTGAAATATCATATAATAAAATAACTTTTATAACTATCGCAACTATTTTTAACAAGTATTGAAATGCTTACTGAAACACTAGATGTGATAATTGAGAGGCTGAAAACAAAAACGGCATAAGTTACATTTGTGTCAAAATTGCGTTAAGTGCACGTCACACCAGTAGAGTATTTCAAATGTTTAGGTTAACATCAGGTGCATGCAACAAGGTCCATGTGGCTCTATCTGTACAGGAATCACTTGTACTGTTTGTAAAATGTAATTTCCTCTAGGACAAAAACTGATTTTTGTTCTCAGCACCTCAATTGATGAATAACTAACAAATGTATACTCAACAAAACAGGATTTGTGCTTTTTAATCTATTTGCAGCCAGTGGGATACTTGCATTTGTTACTTATAACTAAATAAGCGACGTCAACTGAATCCTATCAATTTGGAAGCATTCTAATATTTAGTTTGCTGAAAACCCACACACGTAATTTTTACATCATATAAATGCACAACAGTTGTTTGTAAATTTTTACAAGAAAAACCCTTTCATAATAAAATTTGGAAGCATGGAACAGTTATGAAAACCATTTATTTATTGTATTTGTCTTTTCTGTAGCCGTAACCGGTGTTATTTCTACAAATGGATGGCAAGGAAGACTGGAGAAAGGGGAGAAAGGCTAGTCTTTATTCGAATGCTCCACGAAAGAAAGAGAAAAAATATATCTGTTGCTGAATACCAACGTGAAAGGTAATTGTATAGTTACATTTAATTTAAGTCATGTTTGTAACTATCGTAAAATTAAAAAAACTTTGCTTGAAAAAAATTATTAACTAATATAATTATAACAAAAAATTGTTTTATCCGTACATGTATCCAGAACTTCAAATATTATTTACATAGGCCTAATTTCATACCAATTACGTTTTGTAAAGTGATCTCTCCCGGAATAAGTGATTATGATTGTTCCAGTTTTCGAAAATGAAACATCTGTTAATTTTCTCGTTTCTAGTATCTTTGTGAAGGTTTTAATTTTGATTAAAATTTGAAGGTAACAGTGTTAGTAACAAAACTGGGTACGAGACATAACTCTAAAGTTAACATTGCTTTATAAATTTATACGTGGAGATACTATCTACACAATATTAGCGCAAAGATTATAATCTTCAATTGGTTAGTTTTGTCATTTTAATGTTAGTGGTTAGAGCTTATTAACACTTCCGTTTTTTATGCCAAAACGCTAACCAGAGACCGCTATCACGTTAACATAAAATCAAATATGACCCATATGGGGCTTGAATACAGGACCTCTAAACTTGCATAACTGCACCTTATATCAAAGAGGCCAATAGTAATTTTTTTTCAGCTCTGTAGGTGTGTATATATACAATGCTCAATCATTCCTTTGTATTGTCAAACATTATTTTTTATTGTTTTTCAAAACTACATCTGTTTATGGTAGAACTCTTCATCATTATTATTATTATTATTATTATTATTATTTTTACTAGTGTGTATTTTATTTGAATATACACCAAAAGTAGGTAGCAAAATTGTTACTTTTAGATCAAATTTATTATTCAGTTTGCGATTTAGTTTAAAAGTTATTAATAACATACATGTTGAGAAAATATTATTTGATAGTATTTCTCTAATTAAACATCCTCAATAAAGAAAAAGAATTTTACATGTGAGGAGGAATAATACAGCAGACACATGCACATTTACCTCAGTTGAAATAATAATTTTTTTTTTATAAAAAATGTGTGAAACATTTAATACTTATGTGTTTTATGACTTCTGCAACATAGTCGATTGTACAGCGAGTTTGAATCCACTGCATGCAAACAAATAATACTGCCTAAATGCGTAATAGATTTTTTTTGTAATAGTGCTTTTCCAACTGGTATAGGCGTGCGTGTGCAAATAACAGAGGTATGGAACCAATCAGAGTAACGCAATGCGGTCGGCAGCTAGGTCGGTTACTGCTGCTACAATGGCAGGTTATCAAGATTTAAGCGAGTTTTAATGTGGTGTTATAGTCGGCGCAAGAGAGATGGGACATACCATCTCCGAAGTAGCTATAACATTTGGATGTTCGCGTGCGACCATTTCACTAGTGTACCGTGAATATCGGGAATCTGGTAAAACATCACATCTTAGACATCGCTGCGGCCGGAAAAAGATCGTGAAAGAACGGGACAAACGACGACTGACGAGAATCATTAAACATTACAGACGTGCAACTCTTCATCAAATTGACGCAGACTGGATTTGTGGACTGCCCTGCAGGATTCATGGTGTGAATTGCCTCCTGCATACCTTCAGACATTAGTCGAGTACATGCCACGTCGTCTTGCGGCACTTCTGCGAGTTCAATGTGGGTGGGGAGGGGGGGCTACATAATATTAGCAGGTGTACCAGCTTTTTTGGCTCTTCAGTGTATATAAAATGTAATTCTGTAAAATGGCTCTGCGCTGGTTGCGGATACACTGTGATTAATATTATCAAAATTGCCTACATGCAGTAATCATACATGTGTCTGTAGATGTACTCAGGTGTAATTATTTTTGTCAGTGAGTTATTTTTAAGAATGTTAACTGATAAATGTACGTCTCTATGAAGAGGCAATGACTGAAAGCAGAAAAACGATTACAATCTGAACAGCAGCTAGAAGTGAAAGAAGGATTAGAATCAGAGCAGCACTTGGGAGCCGAAAGACTGGAAACTGGCGGAAGCAAACTAGAATCATTTACGAACGACACAAGCTTTGTGTGCAACAAAATTGATTACGTATTCCTTATTGTTTGTCATGTTTAAAAAACATGTTCTTATTAAAAACAAGAGTAGTGTATAATAGGGCATTCGAACACAGGTTCAATGGTGCGGAGCTGCGGGGCCAAAGATGACCGCCGTCGGAATGCAAGAGCATGAAAAAAATTAAGCAGAATGCAAGAGTCATGAAAAAGTGTCATGGAAGCCAGTTGGCGGCCATGTTGGCAGCCAGTGTCTGCCATGTTGGCAGCCAGTGTCCGCCATTTTGCTAGCCAGTAAAAAAATATAATTTTTTCTCTACCGAGCGCGAGGGTTTCCTCCGAGTCTTCCATGACCGCCGCCGCCATTTTGCCAGTCAGTAAAAAAGTTATGTAAAAGTTATGTAAAAAAATTTCCCCTGCGCCGGGGTGGGGTGGCTAGCCAGTGTGTGTCATGGCCGCCGCCAGTGTGCAATGGCCGCCATTTTGCTAGCCAGTAAAAAAGTTTTGTAAAAAATTTATACATTTTTTTCTGCGCTGCGACGGCTAGCCAGTGTGTGTCATGGTCTCCAGTGCAATGGCCACCATTTTTTCATACAGTAAAAAAAGTTATGTAAAAAGTTACGCAATTTTTTTTCGTACGTTGCAGTGTAGCTTGCGCGAGGGCGCGCCCAGCCTCACCCCTCGTGCAGCGATGCGAAACTCCCCTCGTGCAGCGAGGCGGAACTCCCCTACCGAGCTCGCTACAGGAGGAGTGAACGCTCGCCACCCCAGTCTTCTCACACACACTTGTCAGGATTTTTTTTAATCAGACGTAATAACAATAAAGTATTAAGAAGTAAGTTTCCCCCGCCATAAGATCTATATTTTCTTAGGCGGTAAAAACACTTTGTTTTTAATCAGGTGTAATAAGAAGTGTTCATATAGTGTATTCAGGAGGAGGCAGTGTTTAACCTGTAACATCCGTCGATTGTTCTTAGAAGGTTAAAAACACTTGTTTTTTAAAACATACTTTGATTGGGCATATAAATGTAAAGAATCAATTACATGTATGAACAGTATTCATTTCGTTTGTAAGTGCGTCACACACACACCCGTCGATTTTTCTTCTTCTTCTTAGAAGGTTAAAAAAAACACTTTTTTGTTTAAAAACTCACTTTGATTAGTTATATAAAATTGAAAGTATCATGTATGAACAGTATTCAAAAGTGGAAGCCGCTATTCTCTCTCAGGCAGCAAAAAAAAAAACGTGACAACGCACAGAAAAAAACATTACATAGGTTTATTGGCACCTTTTTTATTAAAATCCAAATACGTACATATATGTTTGTAGCATACATTTAAAAAAAACACACACAGCCAGTAAGAAACGCAATATATATACATTTTAAAGAAAGCAGACAGTCATATATTTAAAAACACACCGTATTTAACAGGCAAACCTTCGCAATACGTACATTTTGTAGTAAGCGGTTGCCGAATATTTAAAAACACAGTATTTAAAGAAAACGTGATATATACATTTTATAGTAAGCAGACAGTCATATATTAAAAAACACACAGTATTTAACAGGCAAACCTTCGCAATACGTACATTTTTGTAGTAAGCGGTTGGTGAATATTTAAAAACACACACACCCAACAAGAAAAAAACAATACGTACAGCAGGCCGCCATACATTTAAGAATATTTAAAAACACACATGCAAATACTGAATATTTTTTTTAAAAAGCTTGACGCAATTACAAACCGCGATGCAGTTCAAAATTACCACACATCGTCGCGTGTCACTCCATCCTCCCGCTTCAAGTTGACATGTTCTACTATTTCATGCAGAAGTCTGGTCAGGTGATGGTCAATAGCAGTCTTCGGACGCGCAGTGTCGACGAATATTTGGACCCCTTGCTGTTGACATTTCCAAATATTCTTAATACACTTCGAAAGAATCTTATTTGTGGGGAATAATTTTAGCTGCATCATCATTGGTTGTGTAATGTCGCCAGGATAAGTGCACTTGTAGAATCGCCTACCGCTTCGTAACGAGATGTAGGATGCATAGTCGATAACGTTGCCCGCCGAGCTGCCACTTTCTTCAATGAGGACGGCGGCGGGAAACGCCTGTTTAAAATCACCCGTCGGACAACACACACGATCTGCGGAGGCTCCAGCCGAGTTCTTGGCGCCCTCATATGATGTATAAAAGTGCATTAACCTCTCACTAGCGACGGTCGAGGCAGCGCTTGCTTCAGCGGTACCTGCTGTAGGATCTTTGATGATGGTAGATATCTCATCCATTGGAACTATAACTTTTACGCAAGCATCGAAGTAGATGATCAAACGGTTGATGGCCGAGTTGAGTGGTAATATGGAAGACATATCTATCAGCTCCATGTCCGCCATCCATTGACCCCACACCGCGTTGTTTGATGTTCGCTTGAGCGTCGCATGTAGATGTGATACAATACTGGTTATATCTTCACGCACGGCAATTGAGGTCGTACGTGCCCGTCTTGCCAATAGATCCAAACACTCCCATGGTCCAATACCAATTATAGTGCATGTGGGCGAAATTGTTTTAAAAAATTGTAAAATAGGAGTGTTCGCAACTTTCTTGCCAGACGTTGTAGGAGAAGGCGTCGTCGTAGGAGAAGACGAACGCATCCTCTTAGAAGTCGAAGGCGCCGGAGTATCGTCAATCTCCACAATGTCGGAGAGAGTCTCGCAGGAAGACATGGTGTAAGAACACTAGCAAACCGAATAACGACTTCCCGAGAATGCAAACTGAATACTTTGCAATGAGAGTAGCTCATATATACGTCTTACATGACGCCGACATCCCACCCTGAGAACAGGAAGGAGAAGGTTATTAGGAACGTTCTCACGATATGAGAGCGTCAGCCAGACGGTTCCGATTGTAATAAATTTCACTCGCAGCCGCCGCGTGCAAAACCACTTGCATTTTTTAAAAACGACTTAAAGTGTGTTACCCCGATTGAAATAAATTACACTCGGCGTCATGTGCGGGACACTAGAGTTAAAACCTTTCCCCAATCAGCCGACATATCTCGCCAAATAAGAATTGTGTGCGGGTCATTTAAGAAAAATATTGTGGGGCGGAGTAGTGAGTCACGCCCCTGCCTCTCCCCCACACATCGATAAATAGAGGGGCGGAGATAGGGGTGCATTTGCAACACAGCGTATCGCCCCTCAGCCAGCAGATTGAAATAAATTAGGTCACGCGCTGTTAAACAACAGAGTAGCGGTGAGAAATCTTTCACACTCAGTGTGCTCTACTGAAACCCTGCCCTCAGCCCGACAGATTGAAATAAATTATCCGCCGTCACGCGATGTTAATTACAGTGAGTAGGGGCGAGGAGACGTGCAATTGGTGTACGTGAGAAAGCAGTCTCACTTTAAAAAAATAATTATAAATAATATAGATTTAAAGAATTACGCGTTAGTACAATGAACGTGGTTAC
>NQII01008154.1:0-17579 GCA_002778355.1 Clitarchus hookeri
TTGATAAGCGCCGGAATGTGGAGAGGGGGAAGGGGGTGTACCGGGTGATCCCCGCCGAGAAAACCTGCCGACCAGTGGCATCGTCCGGCACGATTACCAGATGCGAAAATCTGGGAACGACCCCACCGGGAATCGAAATCGGTTAGCCTAGCGGTTCGCCTAGATGCGAGGCGAGTAGTAGTCAAACCACTACACCACCGGAGCCCCATATTACTATCGAACTAGCCATACTTGTTCCTGGCTAAGCAGACGTACTTGAGAGACCGTGTTTTCGAGGGAGTTGTGGGTGTTTAAGGCCAATTCGGAAAATGCTTACTTTTGCATACGTCTTGTGCTGTATTTGCAGTGATTTCGGGGACGGCGTAGCACGCGTGTGTTGTAAGGGCGATGTCTTACTCTTTTCTGCTACGACGACCTGGGCGCTCTGATAAGAGCAGAACCTTAGTCGGGTCGGATGAAAGAGAAGCGGGCAAAGAGGGAGGATGATCTACAACTCTTTTTTTTTTCCGAGGAAGGACCCGTCGCTCAGACCTGATAGCACAGCGATGACGACGTCTATGAAACAAGCTCCTTCCTTCACTCGCCTGACCTTCTTCCAACGTGGCCGCACTTCTATCTGAGTTAGGAGATTTATCTTTCGCTCTCCAGCGCCCAGTTCTCTCGGAAAAGTAGCTTTGCTTTTTGGCAGCTGAAGATATTTTTTTTAGAGTTACCGCAGGCTCGTGACCAGCCACGAAGCTTAAATCGTTTGAATGTTCCGTCGATCAGGACGACGTGTGTCCGTCAATTAAGCAAACCCAAAAGCGTAACCAACAGGATTTAGAGTAAATCCTTTTGATGATGAAAATAAAATAAGTTTGTAACGACTTTGTTTGACAAAGAAGCAAAACGAAGAAAATTATTTAAGAACATAATTTCTCTCAACAACTGTATGTTTTAAAATAACTTGCAGTAGCAGTTTTATGAAGAAAATTCGTGAAAAAAAAACATTGCTTAGCTATTTATGTCCGAATTGTTGATATAAGCCTTAACTGAGGAAATTTTATTTTGTATACAATGTGAATTGTTTATATAGGCCCTAACTGAGGAAATATTACTTCGTCTACACTGTGAATTGTTGTAATAGGCCCTAACTGAGGAAAAATTACTTCGTCTCCACTGAGAATTTGTTGATATAGGCCTTAACTGGGGAAATGTTACTTCGTCTACAATGTTAATTGTTGATATAGGCCTTAACCGAGGAAATATTACTTCATCTACACTGTGAATTGTTAATATAGGCCTTAACTGAGGGAATATTACTTCGTCTACACTGTGAATTGTTAATATAGGCCTTAACTGAGGGAATATTACTTCGTCTACACTGTGAATTGTTAATATAGGCCTTAACTGAGGGAATATTACTTCGTCTACACTGTGAATTGTTAATATAGGCCTTAACTGAGGGAATATTACTTCGTCTACACTGTGAATTGTTAATATAGGCCTTAACTGAGGGAATATTACTTCGTCTACACTGTGAATTGTTAATATAGGCCTTAACTGAGGGAATATTACTTCGTCTACACTGTCAATACAAACAAGTGTAAAACCACTGATTCACAGTGAAATTAAACTATTTGAATCAGTAAAAATGGCTCTTCTAAGAACCAGTAGAAAACCACTGGTTGTTTCAGTAAAACATGTTTCACTGATTCAATAAATGACGTGAAACAATTTCAGTGATTGAATAAATGACGTGAAACAATTTCAGTGATTGAATAAGTCATGGCCAGCTGCGTGCGGCGACTAAATAATGTTTTTATGTAATCTAGCCAAATAATAACGAGAAATATACATATTTCCGATAGTCCCTATTTTTATTGCGCAATTTACCGCAACTAAAATAAGTAAAACAAATTTCTGCTAGTGGTTAGGATTAAACCCACACAATCCTAATCCGCTTTTGGACCGTAACTTTTCCAACTTAACTTGAATTTGTATAAATGGTTATTATAATAATGCTAACACCTGAACGAAAATGATTTGTGCAGCTCACGTCGGTCTTTCATTGTAGAAGAGAGCTGAGTTCTGACTTCACTTGTGTCGCATTAGCTCTCCGATTCCTTGTGGCAATCATTTTCAATGTTCCGCGATACCGATCACTGAGGATTTGGCTTTCGTCCACAATCACTCTTCGCAGATTATGTCTTACCACGAGTTGTGCATGTCGTCATCACCTTGAACACGGTTGCTCTTGATACACCTAACACACTGGTAGTGTTCGGTACACTAGCTGCAACTAATAGCGCGCTAGCCATTTGCAGTTTATGAAAGTCATAGAGGTCTCCCAATTTGCTTCACTTATGTCTGGCCGACTGCATGTAGGAATAAGCTCTTCACCACCTGAAGTGATACAAATTAACGTCCTTCACTGGAATAACAAACGACATTCGCCGCGTACGAATGATAAGCGTTACTGCGTCGCAAAATTGCTTTGCACCAGAATATAGCTGTTTCTACTACTCTTATAACCATCTGCATTTAGACCAGCTAATCTATACACACATATTCGGGGCAACCAACCGGCGTTGCGAATAATTAAAGCTGCAGACATTGCGGCGACAGATCAAGGGTCGCAATGAAACGCACACATGAAAAGGAACGACGTACTGTGTTAACGCGGCTAAACCAGGCAATCTCCCGATGCAGGGGAATAATGAGGGGAACCTCACAGAGCGCGAGTAACAAGCAATTTCCTCAAACAAGGAAGCAAACGAGCAAACAGAGTCGAGTTTCGGATGTAGTGCGAGGACGCGGGCGAGCAAGCGAGTCACGGTCAGTCCTCGGATCATCCTGGTTGTGGACGTTCGGCAGACTGCGGCACTCGACTCGGCTTCGCAAACACGACCCAAGGAAAACACCAGCTTGGCGTGTTTAAACGGCGAGAAAGGGCTATATTCTGTTCTCGGTTTCTCCACACTTTTTTAAATCAAACCTTTGAAAAATCACGTGTTAGTTGTTTCCTAAGTATGTAATGTGTCAGAAGTATTTTACACTTCTGTTAATATAAAAGTACCTTATTTCGTTTAAATTGACAATTTAATTGTAATATTTAATTCTCAGTTAACATAAATAAAAACTAAGTGAAAATAGGTGTGCTGGTAATGCCTAATAAGAAATAGTTTTTATAACAAAATATTATTACACTGTGTGCGCACAAGAGTGGTGCGTTGTCACTTTGGTGTGATTCCCTAGACTTGGTTAAGCTTTATTTGCATGAGGCAGAGGAATATCCCGGAGGTAGAACCTTAGCAGTGCTCTAGAAGAGTTTGAAGTTATCGTGAACGGACTATAATTATAAACACGACTTGAAATACTGTTTTACAGATTTCAGTCATAAATATAAAATTAAAGTTTAAAATATATTGCTTCATATAGGAGTCGTTTTCATTTACTTATTGGTTTACTTACGGGTATTTGCTGCTTATTCCACATGCTCTCAAAATGAGATTTAACTGTTTTACATCCAATCATCCAAATTAAAAAATAATAAAAATCCTTTACAAATAGCGAAAAAAAATTTTTTTATCTAAACGAAACAGCTATCAGAATTAAGTGAAAATATGCTATGATATATAAGTATGACATATGTTTAAAAACTTCTAATTGATTTTACAAATTATGAATTACATATACAAAATGTCATGTTCACATCTGAACAAATAATTATTTCATCAATATACATTTATGAAAAATTTAATGTGGGATCTAATGGCACTTTTTCGACAAGAGAAAACATGTGATATATTCTGAATCCTAGCATCAGGGATTAATTATATAAATTTAATGATAATTGACCAGTCTTTTTATGGTTTTCTGTCTATACCTACAATATAGTTGAGAACATGATTTAAGATTCCACACCACTTTTTCAACAGCTCAGCTCTGAATTAAATACACGAGTGTTCTAACAAGGGACATAAATAATTCCTCATTACAAATCACCATTTTTGCAATAAAGCTCAAAATTTACACTCATTCTCATTGATACATTAGAGAGACCATTTCTCGTAAAATTTTAAAAGAAGCTTTGCCCATAAACGTTTTTACTGCCTTGTTCATCGTCTGGGAAATGATTATGTGATCACTTGAACTGAAACAGAAATCATAGTGTCAGGGTTTCGAATTTATTTTCGCAAACATAACACACACTTCTTATAATATGCATTTTTTCCCAACGTTTATTTATCAGTGACAACCGTTGGTCATTTATTTTATTGTTTGTTCATTCTGGCAAGTTTATATGTCATTCATACATTTTGAACAAATTAATCGACACTTTAAAACTGATGCTACAATCCTGGTCATCTAAATTTTCGACTGTGTAGTGCTTTTGAAAGTTATTAAATTTCGGACTTAAAATTGACATTAGGCCTTTTGTTAATATCTTTTACAGTAGAGTTGTCGAGATTTTGAAAACCTTTGCATTTCGTTAAAGATTTCTAGGAGCGAGAAACATATAAAACGTCGAATAAATTCGGAGGAAGAAGCATGTGGCTACTTTTTTATTGTTCTTGAAAGTATACTCTCGGATATACAGTTCATTTTTATTATAGTTATCATCGGAATATATTTTTGACAAGCATGATATTTTAATACATGTTTGCGCCTTGTTAAAGTGCAATATTAATATATTCTGTATATATTGTAACACATCAGTTAAAAATTACGTTATGAAATCTTGGTTGTTAGCAGACAGAAAATAAAAGGTTTTGCCACGTCTCCAGTTGATGGTAAAGATGTCAAGGAAGCGTAGGTTTAATTTCTAAAGCCACTGAGAATAATTTATTTAGAATTCATAAGCTTACACTCAAGTCAACACGTGATTGTACAATTTGTTTTTAAAAATCAGTTTTTAGTTAATTGTAGAACAAATTAGTATAAATTTGTAGCATTTGTAGTTATAATAAAATGTATATCTGTTATATTTTTTAATTGTCCATTAATTTGTTTTAACAGAAATAATTTATAAATTCAATATCGAAGACGAGAAAATGAAAATTTCTTTTTCTTGCGAGAGTATTGCGGTTCATGTTAGCAAAAGAACAGCATAATACTTAAATTACATATTTTATATACGTTAGCTGTGCGAATTTTACGTTTCTGTACAAATGAACATTTACAAAATAAATTTTGTAACGTGTCGCTGGTCTACGCCGCTGACCTTGACCCGTCACGCGCAAGCAGACGGAAGACAAGGACAGAGTAGTGATGATAACGGGGCGGCAAGACAATGAGCTGTTTGAATGACAGCCGAGCGATAATCCTACAAGCATTTTGAGTTATGCTGGCATTCTGCCGCTCCTAACCTCCGGCGGATAGGATTTCTGTTTTTGCCTGAAGAATGCTCTGAATTACTGACCTCGTTCTCTCAGCGTTACTCGGGGTGCGTCGAACCTTCCAGATGGTCACAGCGAACGATATAAAAGTGTGACAGGCCTCCAAGCCAAGGAGTTGTCGTTGAATGGATATTAGTGGCTGAGTTCCGAGCGATAGAAGACGAGCGGCGAGAGAAGTGCGGAAGGGGAATCTGTGACTGCGAGTATCAAGCAGTGAAGAGTGTGGCTGGCAGGCTGGGCTATTGGACTAAATGAGTGAGTGAAATACGTTACAAATGATGGCAACAAATAAACTGAACATGTGTTAATGATGGGTATGAGCTAATTGACAATAACTAAACAGAGACATAAAGCATGGCGTTAATTAGATCCGAAACAGTCATTAAATATTGCGCTCACTGTTAAACAAAATGAGTAATAGTGGACACAGATAATTTAATGCTTTTAATAATAGCCGTGTGAATAAAATAGAAACCAAATTTAGTTATTTTATTTTATTATGACCTCCATCCCTCACGAACTCAGATACACCTCACAAGCGTCAATGCAACAATATGTTAATTTCTTATAACATTCATGGCCTTATATTCTGTACAATCGTGCCACTATATTACTACGACAGATTAACTAATTCGTCGTCAAACACTTAAATGGGCAAGCCAAAAGCTGGTGCTTTTATAAAACATTTATATTCAATATAAATGCAATTTCCGAAAGAAAAAACTGCAGCATCCTCTTAATAATGTAGTAAAATTTTGTTACATAGAGATTTCTTCAAGCCTGCAGCGTATGGCATTTTCGAGAACATGACCAAGTCAAATAACGACAAAGTTTTGGTAAAAATTGCCGTGTATTTTCTTGTTTCACGACGAGGGTTAGGTAAAATTTAGACGTTACCGATGTAAAATAAGAGTTAAAAATACATTACCAGCACCTGCAATGCTGTAACCATTCCCCGTGGCTGTTAATAAGAGGCGGCGGGGAACATAAATCACGGCGAGAACAATATCCCGCGGCCATGGCCTTGTATTGAATTTGTTTACGACCCGTGAAACACTCCGGGCCAGCTGTGCCGCTCATAATCCGTCAAGGCTCGCGCAGACGTGCCCGTAGTTGCGAGAGCGCACGCTAGGCTGCGCCACCTATATCGCGCCACTCGGAGGTGCAGAGTATCAACCCTCGCCGATTAACGACCTGCGGCCTTATCGCTTCGAACCCCCTTGCGAGAAAGGAATTCGTTCGCCCGGCCAGTTTAGAACTATGACGTCATACTATATATTTTTTTCTTCTAAATTGAAATTCGAGGATGTTCCGGTGAGGGAGATATTTTATCGATGGTTTCTCCCAACCCAGGAATGAGAAGTGATGAAAATGAAAATTATATTCGTCAGGATTGTGACCTTTCTCGTTTCATAAAGTTAACGTCTTTCCCATAGCTTGTTAGCGCCTAGGAGTACTCACAATTTCCAGTCCAGATACTTCGAATTATATACGTTAGGTGTGTAGTCGACTATTCTACAGTTCATGTTTTATTACATTTTAACATAAACAAACTTTCCCAAATATTACATCATAATTTATGTCCCTAGGCCATACAAAATTAACATACCTTTTTTTAAAACCTTACTTCATGTTTTAGTGTAGCTGATATAATTGTGTAGGTTTTTTTTTATAAAATCAGAAGAATATTTGTAAGCTTGAGAAATTAGCAGTTCTTGAGATCTCTTCTGCTTATATTTCAGTTGTAGATAGTTTTTTTGCTTAAATAAGTTTATTTATAATATTTTCTACCACTATGCTAAAATAACAATCATATGGCGTCAGAAAGAATTACATTATAATAATCTATTGTAACTACATTATTGCATGTAAAGATTTTTTGAATGAACGTATGCATACATTAATAATTATATACATAAGATTGAGTTTTTGTTTACCCTCATTGGTCATGAATTCATGTACGAGGTATTAAACAGGGTAGGAACTTCCGTTAAACTTATACACCGAAGAGCCAAAAAAAACTAGTACACCTTCATAATATCGTGTAGGGCCCCCGCGAGCACGCAGAAGTGCCGCAAGACGACGTGACATGGACTCGACTAATGTCTAAAGGTATGCAGGAGGCATTGAAATCTGCGCCAATTTGAGAAAGGGTTGCACGTCTGTCACGTTTAATGATTCTCGTCAGTCGTCGTTTGTCCCGTTCGTTCACGATCTTTTTCTGGCCGCAGCGATGTCGAAGATGTGTTTTACCGGATTCACGATATTCACAGTACACTCGTGAAATGGTCGTACACGAACATCCAAATGTTATCGCTACCTCGGAGATGCTATGTCCCATCTCTCGTGCGCCGACTATAACACCACGTTCAAACTCACTTAAATTTTTATAACCTGCCACTGTAGCAGCAGTAACCGATCTAGCTGCCGACTGCATCGCGTTACTCTGATTGGTTCCATACCTCTGTTATTTTCATACGTACGCCTATACAAGTTTTTTTGGCTCTTCAGTGTATAAAAGGAGCCTGAAGATCCTAACTTTGGTGAGAGATAATAGTTTGTGATAATTAAATATTACAGTTCGTTTGTCAAAGCGCACAGTTTCATCATTTTTAATTATTTTAAGGCCTTTGGTAATAATTTTGGCTCCCCCTCTTTTAATTAGTTAGTATTTTATTTATATATTAATATGAATATTATAGCTGTGATTGAGAAGATATGATAGAAGAAGCCCTATACATGCCTTCCTTTCCTCACAAGTTCCGATATTTAATTGGTCATTCAGAATGTTATTTATTTATTCTTACTTCTTTGATTACTCAGAAAGGATACTGTGTATTCATTACAGATGTATGTGTACATAACATTCTTAGTATAAGCACTATCTGGCAATTTGAATGTGTAATTAATTCGAAAGTAATGTGTCAACTACACTGCGAAATCTTTATTGTTACCTTCTTACATTGTAACAGAAGTACTTAACGAATATATCTTATGGTAATAATGGTCGTACGCGAACATCCAAATGTTGTCGGTACCTCGGAGATGCTATGTCCCATCTCTCGTGCGCCGACTATAACACCACGTTCACACTCACTTAAATCTGGATAACCTGCCATTGTAGCAGCAGTAACCGATCTAGCTGCCGACTGCATCGCGTTACTGTGATTGGTTCCATACCTCTGTTATTTTCATACGCACGCCTATACCAGTTTTTTTGGCTCTCCAATGTACATTCATCATTTTCTAAATGAAGGGTTTGTTACTATACATGAATAAATCAAGTGATTTTTAATTTATTAACTTAAGTAGCAACGTATTTTTTTTAGTATTTGTGATATTATTAAGTTTTCTGCTTCTGAAAAAAACAAAGCAACGCACTATGTTCATGATTTTTTAATAACACTTTTTAAAATCACCCCATGTATGACGTGGGGTTCTTAAATATGCCACGCCCTCATTTTATACTTCTGTTAATGTAAAAAAAGTTACTTGTAGTCGTATTGATGTTTCACCTACATTTTATATGTAAAGTATAGTATTTTATAAGTAATATAAATAACAACAGAGTAAATTGGTGAGTTGCTAGTGCCAAGTAATAAATACATCTCATGTAAATAGTTTTTAAATTGAATGCTTATAAATGAGATAAATTCTCTCTTTGAAGTAATCTCCTAAAGCTTACTTTGCATGAGGCGGAGAAATATCTTGAAGTTATAACTTAAGCAGGGCTTCAGAGAAATGGAAAATAACCATGAATCTACTATAACTGAAAGAAAAATATCTATGTTCTGAATTTCTTCTTAAAAAATCTTACTTAATTTAACAGTTATGATGTTTATGGCGTTACCTAAGTCATATACGGTCACTCAGAATTCCAATAAAACAAACATAATTTTGCAGCTTGCACGTAATGTCTGAAAATTTTGTGAAGAACGTTTCAGTCCTTTAAGATTTATTACTTTTACGAGTGACACATTACAAAACGGGTAGTAAACATATTTTATGACAGGTACGGTGTAAAATTTCTCACAACAAAATAGCATCTTAAAAAAAAAAAGTTATCTTCAAAGCAATAAAAAAGTGAAAATATTGAAGCTTGCCGTTAAGAATTTTTATCCTGCAGTGTTACTGGGGTTATGTTGGTATCTCTAACCTTGTGACGGTGAAATTTGTTTTCTGTTATTTAAAAGAATCAGCTTAATTGAAGGCAAGTTATTAAATGTATTGTTAAAAATGCTTTCAAAGAAATAAGTGAGTAACTAAACGATTAGAGTTTGGCTGACAGTGAAAAAACATTTTTAATAATATTTTATGAGCAGGGAGAACATTCAATAACTTTGGCAGGTATCTCTTATTAATCAACATCCACATAAAAATGTACGCAAATTGAACTTAACGAAACGAAAGTGAACGTTACAACCCAAATTAAAAAGAGACCAACTAAAATCTTGAATTTTGATCCCTGGTATTGTTTCAAGCAGGGAAAGAAGATACATATGTCTTCATTGTTTTCGCATTCCTCTGCTCGGTTAAACACATCAATTTACTATTATAATAATAATCACATGAAACGTCTCTTTATGTCCGGATTTTTTACTGTATCTAAAAAAAAACAGGTGACCGAATTAACCTTTAGGAGTAGCTGTAAAATGCCGATTCACGAGACAGGCTGCAGGCTGCGGACACGTGGACACACGTCCGCCATATTGGATGACGTCATGAATTCGCCAATGCAAATTCCGAAATGAGATTTGCCTATGCTAATGACGTCATTGCACATTTAGGAACATCTCACACACGTCAGTTACGCACACGTCAATCACCCACCACCGCCAGCGACGTTTCACCCGGCACCACGCCAGAGGCGCCACCAGCCTCGTTTCTCCCGCTGGCCACCAGAGCGCACCACCTCCACATTTCCCCCCACCACCCACCAGAGTTCAGCACCATCGCCGTCATTTCCCCACTGTCAGATAGAGCATGCCAACAGCGACCGTCATCTTCGGTTCCGAAGTCTGTCGCTAGGTTTGTCGCTTAAGGACGAAGTCCGGCACGCAGCAGGCGGGACCCTCGCCCTTACGCACACCCTTTTCGACGCAGGTATTCTAAAAAAATTTTGGATGAGTGCGGGATCGTTCCAGCACCCTTTTAGCAGGCAATCCAGCATCTTGAACGCCAAATCATTGTGATATCTAACACAGGACGATGTTAAATGTAGAATACATATATTGTTATTACCATCCCGACTTTAAATATAAAAATCCCCATCGCATGGTTAGAAAAATAAATACATTGGCGTACGCACTCCCAAAAAAAATAAACTGCCACGTACACAAATAATGCGAGTTTAGAGAATATATATATATAATATATATAAACCCCAACACAAGACACTCATGCCTGAGCGATTATAATAAAATTAATAAAGTACCAGATTTAAAAAAAATTATCGTTAAAGAGACAACGTATGGTGAAACAGAGTATACACAGGCAACATCGCACGCGTGCTGCCACTGGGCGAAACAGAGTGTACACTACCTCCCAACGCACGCAGCCAACAGGCACATTGTCTTCGATGTCGGCGCCACTGTCAGCAGGTGGATCGGCCAGGAGGCCGGCCGCACAGCGCCTCAGGAAGTCACGAATTACATGTATCGTCGTCGCACTACACTTCTCGCAAATCGCCTGAGCCCTCGCATTCTCAGCTCCACCTGCGAGGAGCACATTCTGCAGATAATATATTGCTAAATGGGTAGCATGAAGTTCCATGCTATTCGTTGCCAGAGCCACCATGCCAGCCAGCTGTGCCTGCATGGACTCCCGCTGTACCACTGTGGTTGTGGTCGAGGTCTTGAGAGCCAACGACGGTGAAATGAGGTGAGAACGGAGCAGCGCTGGACTGCAAGGACAGGGGAAACAGGAGATCCCGAGAAAACCCGCTGACCAGCGGCATCGTCCGGCACGATTCCCACTTGTGAAAATCCGGGAGTGACCCGGCCGAGTATTGAACCCGGTTTTCCCTTGGTGGGAGGCGAGAAGTCTAACCGCTCAGCAACCGCGGCCCCCGACAGTACTTGATATTTCTGGAGTCTGTAATACGTCAAAATGCCGTCACTGGCCATCACGGTTTTGTTTTTCCTGTAACACATTTGGAGTGACGTTGCAATGCATCGAGGGATTTCGCTGATTACGAAGGTAATTATTAATGTTCTGGGTCCCCTATGCATCACGTTCTAAGATTTTCTTACTCTACAGAACATATTATTTGCTCAGGAACACACAAACATTACTTACGTGTAAAGTGCCGTCTTCTCAGGGCTTTAAGAAAAACACAAAGCTCTAGTCGTCTAGCTACCATTTGAAAACTGTTTAAGATTTTTCAGCAGGATATGCTTACAAATAGCACTTAAGAAATTATCCGCGTCCGGAAGGTAGTTTCTCAGTCTATTTCCTTGATTTCTGCGTATTTTTTAAAAGTGAAAAGGGGCTTATACGATTGTTTTCAGTTGCATTTAAGCCCGCCCTTTAAAATGGCCAGACTTCTTGGTGGGAGTACCAACACCAGTTTGAAATAACCACCACCCTTATTGGTTGGTTAGAAGAACAGCGGGCTTTCTACCTCGCCGATGTACTGAGAGGACCCGGACTGAGCATACTACAATCTCCGTCAGCGACATCGACAGGGGCACCCCACTCTGGTGTCGGTCTTGTAACTACGTTTGGACGACCAGTACATGCGACATGGCCACCGGTACAGGCTTCACAACATACTTGTGGGACAAGTGCCACACTTTCGTCTTTATCGTAATATCATGACACAATAAAATGACAAGTGTCGCCAACTGAAAGCTTCATGAGGGGAATCTACTAGATAAAGACTGCAGGTCAGTTCTGCGTCTCGCGCTTAGTGACGACCAGACATTCGATGTGCGCGACTAGGTAGCCTTAGCGCTTGCAAGCTTTTAGTCAGCCAGACAGCACCCTTAAAGGTTTTTCATGTACGCGAGTTTACCCACAGGGGACACGAAAACTGCGTTTTTAAATTTGGCAGGAGCAGTGTTGAAAAAACCTTTGCTTTAAAAAAGGTTATTCTGGGTAGGAAAATGACATGTAAGTAGGATGGGAGGTACAAGAAGGAGGTTCCTGGTCGATAAATATCTTGGCGCTTGAAGGGGAAAGCAATGTACTGACACGGACGCTCAAAGTAAAGTATTCTTGTTATATTTTGTAAGCAAATCTTCTGTCGTGAAATGTCCGCTCGGGTAAATGAGTATTTGAGATGATTGTTTATTATTCTCCTATTATTTGTTTGCTCTAGTTCCACACACGTTTCACGTAGACAGAAAACGATATGCAGCTTGATATGTAGCATATATTTTAGACAAATCACTTCCCTCTCTAGACTTAACTCCTTCACTACCACCAAATAAGAATGCTAATAGGAATAGAGAACTTATATTCTTTGCACCCAAGTCTGTGACACGTCCAGTTTTTCAGTAAGTGTTAAGTTTTTATCAGTATAATAAATCAATGGCAGTGCTTGTCGGAAATGATANACACGTCCAGTTTTTCAGTAAGTGTTAAGTTTTTATCAGTATAATAAATCAATGGCAGTGCTTGTCGGAAATGATAGAGAAGCATTTCTTATGTTATTGCGTCAGAAGAGCCGTTGCACTGGACAAATTTGAACTCTATAAGTATGGATATATAGACATGAATATCAAATGTCTAGTAACAAGAAGTTACTAATATAACTATTGAACCTGCTTTCCTCTATACGAGTGCAAATATTTTTAGTGAAGTTGTTGAAAGTGTACATGGTAGGAAGGCCTCGACGTCTCGTAGCCAGCAACACATGTACAGATGGAACAAGNTGAAGTTGTTGAAAGTGTACATGGTAGGAAGGCCTCGACGTCTCGTAGCCAGCAACACATGTACAGATGGAACAAAGAACATATGCAACAGTAGTGAGACAATTACAAATTTAGAAATACACGTGTATCTTAGCCGGGATTCGAATACAGAAAACCTCGTAACAAAAGCTAGCGTGTAATCAACTTCGTTACGGAGGTAGGGCTCGGAGTATCAACTTCGGATGTAATCAGTCGAATATTTTGAATAATATGGTTGACTAACTTAAAATATTTACAGGGTGCCTGAGTCACTTAAAATATACAATTTTTCATGGCTTTTATTAGTGCTACTTGTGTTAAGAATTCGATAGAAATAGTTTGATTAGTCCATGAGATATGACACAAAATTAATTTTATTATTTGGAGCTATCTTACAAAGCTGCCTAAAAAGAGGTTCTGTATACATTGCTTCTAATAGAGAGTGGCAACATACATAGTTACGGTGAATTTGGTTAGATAGTTCAACAGATATGACAAACTTATCTGAATTGTTTATATAGCCATCATTTTAAAAATCAGCGTCTGACCTCACTTAAATCACATAAGTTTGCATGGCCGTCTGTAGCACTACTAGTGTGCGAAATTTGGTGGAAATTAGTAAAATTTTCCCGGAAATATGGCAAAATGTTAAATTTTCTCACCTGGCACTAAGTCACGAAAAGGCCAGAAAAAGACGATGTATGTAGTGATAAATTTTGCTTTTAATGAATACTGTTATCGTTGGAATTTATCTTGAATTGTGTTGAATTGTTTTGCAAATATTACGTAATCATATAAGTTGAGTTAAGAGATTTGGGTGGCTCTTAACGACGAGGTCTTGATAGCCGAAGTTAAAATATAAAATGTTTATATTAATTCTATTAAAAAAGACTTGCTTCACACAAAACATGTGAGTTCAAATGCCCTACTGTATCACTACTCGTATATACAATTTGGTGGGAATCGATTGATTGGTCATCAATTTATGACATTAAAACATAATTTTATTAATGTGACGATCTTCGTATCTGCAGGACAAAAAGGTAATGTATAAGCTCATTCGATGATTGTCATAGGAGCTGCCAGTATACAACGTTAAGTTATAATCGGTTTCATAGTTTCATAGGTATAGTTATATTAAGCTTAAACGTTTATATAGCAACCATTATAAAAACCAATGTCTTGCCAACTTAAAAAAAAAAACAGTTAACATATTAACCTTTTCGCCAAATTTGGTATGAGTCGGTTGAATTTTACCCCGACATATGAAAAATACTAAAATTTTTTTATGTTTACCTGTCTTATAAAATGCGGAGAAATGAGACCGTATAGTCACATTTGATTGTTATATTAGATACTGTCAGCATACAAATATAACGTGGATTTTATTTCGTAGTTTCGTAGATACAGCAGACTAAGTAAGAATGTTTGTACAGTATACATTTGAGTTAGTTTAAAACCACCGATTCAGAGTGAGATTCAACTACTAGAATCAGTGTAAATGGCTGCACCTATCATCATTGGAAAAAATACTGTTTGTTAGAGTGAAACAATTTCATAGATTGAATAAGTAACAGCCAACCGCATACAGCGAATTAAATGTAATTTTTATTGAATTTAGCTAAATCATTACGAGAAATATAAATATTTCCGATAGTCACTATATATAAATATAGTGCAGTTTAACATAATTTAAAAAAAGTTAAAAACAAAATTGCAGTGTCCAGTATTTGAAACCACAGCGTTCCGCTGAGGGACCGTTATCATAACAATAAAGGTATTAAGCAAATGCTTACTCTGTTCAGGAGGGGGGGATATGCTACTTTTTACTATCGAAAATAGCTTGTTTTAAATTGTATGTCCTTTCNGAGGAGGGGGGATATGCTACTTTCTTATTATCGAAAATAGCTTGTTTTAAATTGTATGTCCTTTCTTTACGGTTTTAGTTTAATTGGGATTATCCGATTTTTTCAAACAAATAATAAGCATGAATTCACTCACTTCGCCATATTTAATGCAATTTAAACCTTCAAACGGAACACTATAATGTGTTAATCCGGTAAGCTGACCAGTTTGAAAGGTCAACAGCGTATTAGTGTGTCACGGCTTGAGTGGAGTCGAAAGGATTTGCATCATATTCAATGTTATGGAGCTCGAATTAGATTCCCAGACAAAATTTTGAATTTTTNGCAGATTTTGAATTTTTCATGCATGTAATATTTAATTCTTGCGTTATCGACTCGGAGAAATGTTACCCGAAAGAAATAATTTGTATACGTTTGGAAATAATCCTGCTTAGAAAGTTTTGTTCTTTCGAACAAGCCTTTAGTTGAACATCCGCCACCATCACACAACAAGTTTAAATTGGTGATCGCAGTTTACCAAACACAATACCACTATCAACTATTTGTTACGTTTTACCTTAATTTTTTTATTTTTCAGAATGCTAATCGATATATCAAAGTCACAACTTCGTCAAATTGGGTTAATTGTTCGATTATTTCAGAGAGAAGGTTAGGAAATTTGTAAGAAATTTCTGATTGGTTTTTTTTTCCTGTCACTTTTCGTCATGTTTCCCAGTTACGTTAGCGGGTCAGATAAAATTGTATGCAAACAAATTCAAACCATTTAACGTTGCACATGGACACTCAATGTGACATCGTGGATTAGTTGTTTGCAAATCGTCTTAATCACCCTAAAGAAAATTTGAGAAAAGGTTCTATAAAAAAAAACACGTACTCGGTAAATAAACCGAAGAGAGGGAATAACCATATATAGGATTCCTGGCGCACAAATACTGCTGAAGAAGATACTGGCGACATTTTGTTAATAGAGTCTATGCAGTTGAATAGGATTAATGTACGTTGTGTTTCCTCCGCATAGCATATTAGATTGGCGTGCTCCTTCATAAAGAATACTTTCACCCAAGTACGAAGAAATCTCCAGCTACAGTATTTGCAGAACCAAATATTCATACGCAGAAAGTTTATACTTTTTAATTAAGATATTTATACACATCAAAGGACGTAAACCTATGTCCGTATATCTGCAAATGATTACATTAGAAATGCATTTGGATTTTACACAGTCACATAATTTATTTAATGGTTGTCTTTGAAAACCATTTTAACAATTATTTAAAAAACAATAACTGCCATAGTTTACAATGCCTTTACTAAAAATATTTTTTTTTTTCATCTCCTTTCGTATCCAGGATTTCATAATATTGTTAGGGTTAAAATTCACCCTGAAAACAATTTATATTGTCTTATTATTTAAAAGCACGAATAAAGTAAATTATAACTATATTGAAGGATTATTTACTGCAACAGAACGTTCCTTCGCGTTAGTTAGAAATTCTGCATTGGTAAATAAAAGCATTTATTTATTTAGATGCTGGGTTGTTTCAATGGCAGTAGTGTAATTGAATTACATTCCCGCTTTCTCCATGCGTTACGTTTACTTTTAAAAAACACCAAAATAACAAAGGCACAATGCAGAAAGAACGATGAATAAATCTGCGAAACGTAATAAGTACCACAAAATGTTCTAAAAAAATTGTAATATATTTCATATAAAGAATAAGTAAAAAAGTATTATTTCATGCATTCGCGTTTCTCTTTGAAACTAATACGATTTCGGGAACATTCTGTACAAATCCAACTCATCTCGGACAATAAGCTATCTCGCGGTGAAAAATAATTAAGAATTCGCAGAAAGCACAAAGTCACTCTCTCACATTTGATGAACATAAATTGCGTTCTTACAGTGAGTGACTGTGAAATTGAATGTCTCGAAATGAGAATTGTTTAATGGTCCTGCCTTTTTGTTATGTCACGAACGTAGAACCACGGTCGGGGTTCTGTGTTCGCCATCAGAAGGAGCACTGTGCCCTCGCGACAGTCTGCGATGGCCCTGCTACAGGGGTAGAGTCTTCTTCACACAATGGGGCTAATCTCTAATGGATTTAATAATACTGACCCCTACAAATGGGAGGGAGTTCAGAGATTTTGGCTGCGCTGAACAACCCAGACGAACTTATGGACGATAAGAATGGAAAACCAAAATTACGGAGAAGAAGCTGCGTCGGATAGTTATAGCTATTATGCCTTTAGGGGAGGGGGAAGGGGGGATGGGTTAGTACAAACTGACCCCTCCTCGAAGGAATGGGGCAGTGTAAACTAGCTAAGTGGTTACCTTCATATTTTTAGCGTGTCTAAATGCAGCACGCGATAAAATGTTAACATTATTATCGTATTATTCGTATGTATTTTATGTGTACGACTGAAGTTGGTTATTTTCT
>NQII01008154.1:17589-41489 GCA_002778355.1 Clitarchus hookeri
TAAATTTAATTATTGATTTAGACAAATGAGAATGGTGTGTGGAAAAAATGTTTTCACGTCCATTTTAAAAATTGTTTTGAGGTGTCATTCTCAGCCCTGGTGTCACCTCGACACATTTTTACCATGTAAGCCAAGTGGTCGGCAACATATAAAATTATTATATTATAATATTTAGTTTGTTTGCCGATGGAATGATATCTTATATCTCGGTTGATTTGACCTCTATGCTTGTTGCTATGTGGTTGTTTAAAGAAGGCATGAGAATGAAAAGGTAAATTGAATTTTGGCTCCCAACTTCCGCTTATTGAATTAAGCGAGTGATTTAATGTATAATAAATTACATTACTTTGAAGTCTTTCTGACGCATGCGTATTGCACGGTACATCCAGTGCCAGTAAACTAAGTAATTCTTTCTATCTGCAAAATTACTTCGTGTGGCTTCTTCCACTCAATAGGTTTTGACTGCCATGGAAGAATTCACGTTAAGCTGGGCGAGTATCTGGAACAACAGGCTTATTCCTTTATTGTATCGAAGCGTGAAACAAAAAATTGTATTTATTTAAACTAGCACGGGGAGAGAGAAATCCGTACAATTGTGTGTAAAGTCCACTCACGTTTACTTCGTACTTTTCTGAAGCCCTGAGACGGTTCTACTTCCAGGATATTCCTCCGCCTCACGCAAACTGAGTCTAGGAAATTACACTAAAGAGACAGCTCACCGCCTTCGTGCGCACTCAGTGTAATACAATTTTCCATAAGAACAATTTCTTACTAAACTTTACCATCACACCTATAGTCTCCCAGTTTTTTATTGATATTCATGAAAATTTCAATATCAGAATTTATAGAAGATATATAATTAAATGTTCGCAGATAGGTTCGGCTCATGTGACAAATATATTACGTTTTAATTTCCATTTTCTTCAGACGTGGCCTTTTAATAATTATTCATTTCGTCAGAAATAATGAAGCGTGGTACCGACCCAGTAATTTCTTACATTTCCTTTCAAAAACGGCAAAACTTTGGAATGGTTTTATTAGAAAACGGAAATTTCACTAAAGCTCCGTAAAAATTTGGGAATAATTTTTAGCGTTTTCAAATTAACAAGTTACACTAATTGGAAACTTTCTCCCATTAAAATACTATATTTATTTATAGTGGAAGATTTAAACCTTTCCAGTTAATTTAAAACATTACAAGAAATCATATATATATATATGTTGCGACGGTAGCGCTGCTTCTCGCATCGTTTTTGGATTCGCTCCTCTGTAAGGCCTTCTTGGCCGATTCGGCTCCCCTCCTGCTTTCTCCCCTCATCTCCCTCCTTTGATTACCCCTCCTTGTACGTCAGCTTTTTTTAAATTCAGGGGCTAGTTTACATAAGTTGTAACACGCCTCGTCCAGCGTGCATTCTACGCCTCATTCTTCGCCTGTGAAGAAGATCGTAGGGCTGAGAACTGCTAGAGCTGATTTAAATTGTAATACGAGCTAAAACTGTCAGATTACCCGTCCTTGGATGAGGGTGCTGTGAGACACCGTATAAATAATGTAGTTGCGTGAGCGGCTGATTATGCTGAAGTTTGTAAGTCGTGGTCGCAGGTTTTCATTTATGGGTCAGATTAGTGTTTTTTTTTAAATAATTACGCAGCGAAGTATTGTGTTTGTCTTTGGTCTTTGCAGTGAGTTACATTTTTTCTAAATTCTGGTTTTGGACGCCTCCCTAAACTGTAGTTTTATCCTAACTGATATCTTGCTTCTCTGTATAGTTCCAGTTTGCTTTAGTGTGGTGTATAGTTTTTGTCTGCTGCCCAATCATTTACTTAAAGTTTAGTTGTCGCTACCGTGATACCACGACTTACGCGTTGGGCGTAGTCTGTTGAAGTGTTCTAATTGCCGTCGTCGATTATTTATTCGCTGGAACTATGGTTTGCGTCTACGGACGGTCTTCATCGATTCACTATTTTAACGTAAAATTTTATTTCAGATTTTAACTTCAATTTTTACGTAACCGAAGCTTTACTGGGCACGAAAGCTGCCCTCCTTTAGTCAAATTGCTCCACTTAATACCTTGAATTTATTTATACGTCTATGTAACTATCAGTATTTTAGAAACGTTTCAATATTACTCTGCTCGTTTTTTTCAATTAAACATTTATTTGATATTAAGGAGTAACGCAATAATTTTAAATAAGCAATTGCGCAGCAATTTAATCTTTTGTATGAGTATTTAAAGTATTTATAGTCAACAGAGTTACTTTTTGANCTAGTTTACATAAGTTGTAACACGCCTCGTCCAGCGTGCATTCTACGCCTCATTCTTCGCCTGTGAAGAAGATCGCAGGGCTGACAACTGCTAGAGCTGATTTTAATTGTAATACGAGCTAAAACTGTCAGTTTACCCGCCCTTGGATGAGGATNGAGCTAAAACTGTCAGTTTACCCGCCCTTGGATGAGGATGCTGTGAGACACCGTATAAATAATGTAGTTGCGTGAGCGGCTGATTATGCTGAAGTTTGTAAGTCGTGGTCGTAGGTTTTCATTTATGGGTCAGATTAGTGTTTTTTTTTAAATAATTACGCAGCGAAGTATTGTGTTTGTCTTTGGTCTATGCACTGAGTTACATTTTTTCTAAATTCTGGTTTTGGACGCCTCCCTAAACTGTAGTTTTATCCTAACTCATATCTTGCTTCTCTGTATAGTTCCAGCTGCTTTACGTGTTGTGTATAGTTTTTGTCTGCTGCCCAATCATTTACTTAAAGTTTAGTTGTCGCTACCGTGATACCACGACTTACGCGTTGGGCGTAGTCTGTTAAAGTGTTCTAATTGCCGTCGTCGATTATTTATTCGCTGGAACTATGGTTAGCGTCTACGGACGGTCTTCATCGATTCACTATTTTAACGTAACATTTTATTTCAGATTTTAACTTCAATTTTTACGTAAAGGAAGCTTTACTGGGCACGAAAGCTGCCCTCCTTTAGTCAAATTGCTCCACCTAACACCTTGAATTTATTTATACGTCTATGTAACTATCAGTATTTTAGAAACGTTTCAATATTACTCTGCTCGTTTTTTCAATTAAACATTTATTTGATATTAAGGAGTAACGCAATAATTTTGAATAAGCAATTGCGCAGCAATTTAATCTTTTGTATGAGTATTTAAAGTATTTATAGTCAACAGAGTTACTTTTTGANAATAAGCAATTGCGCAGCAATTTAATCTTTTGTATGAGTATTTAAAGTATTTATAGTCAACAGAGTTACTTTTTGAAATTTTTGAAACGTTTTACACTACTTGGCTTGTTCTCCAGTTAAATATTTATTGCACTTTTGAGCTACGCAAATACTTTGAAAGAGCAGTTCAATCTATTTGTATGAGTATCCTTATCTATATTTTTGAATTGTGAGCCTTTGGCGTTTAGAATTTTACATGTCATATTTTTTGTAAATGTTCAATGCAAATGTTCAATACTAAGGTGCTGCTCACTTGTTAAATATTCTGAAATTACACAGCTTGAAAGTGACATCGTCTTCGTATTATTTGGGCAACGGTACTATATATATATATAATGTGGCACGTCCGATGAAGCATAACGCCTGCCGAGATCGCCTAATGATAACTAAAACGTAGAAGTCAAAATAATAAATTTCAAATGCTTATATGATTAGTAACATCTTATTAAGTACAGACGTTGAGAAATGTTTACGTCTGAAAAAATACTTATGATAAAAATAATTNTGATTAGTAACATCTTATTAAGTACAGACGTTGAGAAATGTTTACGTCTGAAAAAATACTTATGATAAAAATAATTAATTTCCAGTGCGAAATATTTAATGTGAAAATGGCTTAAACAAGTATTTATACAGCGATATTAGGTACGGAAATTCCGGTAGTAAAAATTCACTTTGGCGTTGGAACTTATAGCACACGCTAGAACTGCATTTATTGCAATGCCATAAAACTGACGAGGCCACTACTGTGAGTCCCGTGATTGCACGTAATATGATTGCACGCCAGTTTAGTGCACGTTAAAGGTGATATGGCATTTAGCACAAGCACCATTCCCCAATATACAGGTAATTTTTTTGCTGTTATCTTCAACTACGTTATAATAAAATTCGGAGAGTTGTTTACTGTAAACATCGCAGAAATAATACGTTTTTGAAATAAATTTTTTGAGGTTTTTGTACTGCTGAAATTTGCTAGACCGAAATTTAAAAAAAACATTCAAAGTTTGGAAATGTTCACCTCTTCCTCAGAACGTTAAACCAACAAAGCAGGCTCTCATTGGTCTGTGGCAAACTTGCACATCATATAGTCTGCCTTTAAGCACTTACCTCAGTGGTATCCCAGTGCTTTCCTAGACTGGCGTAGTTCTTGGATAAGTGTCTCTACTTGTTATTGTACTCAGATTTAAGCCCCTTGTCTATCGTTGTTGTTATAATTTGGTTTTATCTATCTCATAAACGACCCGGCATTCTTTACTGAAGGAACTGGCGAGGGAGAAGTGTGGAGTACTTACAACTACGATTACCTTAATTTTTAGTTAAATCACTGTTATAAGAGAAAAAACAACTGTTTTCATAATACAAATTTTGCTAACAAAGANTGTTATAAGAGAAAAAACAACTGTTTTCATAATACAAATTTTGCTAACAAAGAGTTTCAGACATCTGGGTGGAGTGACGATGGCCTCTAACTTGTAAGCATATGTCTTCTTAGAAGTTTCACTTCAGGCTTTTCGTCAACACTAACACTTTTACTTTGAGCGTACGACGTAGATGTATGTGTGTAGAGTATTTTGGATTTATTTTCGGTTGTTTCGAAACAATTTTCTTTTTAGGATCAAGAAATCGATCACGTCANGTGTAGAGTATTTTGGATTTATTTTCGGTTGTTTCGAAACAATTTTCTTTTTAGGATCAAGAAATCGATCACGTCATTGTCGTTCACATAGTTCGATCTTTGCTAATGTTTTGATATAATCAAACAACGTAGGTAGTGAACTATTTCATTAAAGGGTTCGTCANATAGTTCGATCTTTGCTAATGTTTTGATATAATCAAACAACGTAGGTAGTGAACTATTTCATTAAAGGGTTCGTCCATTGGTTTGGATTCTTTTCGCAAACTAGGCCACAGATTATAATGTCACTCGTTTACCTAGTCCACGCATGAAGCACGGCATGAGTTCGGAGTTAGAATGGAGACCATTGTTCGCGTTGCGTTTCCGCGCAAAAGTCACGTCACTTCACGTAAGCCGTTATATACCATGCAATAAAAGAACTGTTGTGCAAGGAATTTATTCTCGCCCCCCCCCCTATTTTCCATTGCATTCTAGTGTTTCTAACTCCTTTTAAAATAACGATAATCCTTTCCCATCCTCTGATCTAGCATACATTGTGCTTCATTGAATGCTATTTGATAGTTTAATATTTCTTTCGAGAGGATTTTAGGATATCTGTGCCGGTTGGTTACTTTCCATCTCTCCAAATTTCGAGAATAGGCTATCAAGTAGCATAGTTGTTAACCAAGGCTCTAATTGCAGTCATATTTGCCGAATCCCGGAAAAGCCACGTCGCATGTGTCCGGCAGTTATATACAATGAAGAGTGAAAAAAACTGGTACACCTGCCAAATATCGTGTAGGGCCCCCGCGAGCACGCAGAAGTGCCACATGACGACGTGGCATGGACTCGACTAACGTCTAAAGGTATGCAGGAGGCATTGAAGTCTGCGCCAATTTGAGAAAGGGTTGCACGTCTGTCACGTTTAATGATTCTCGTCATTCGCCGTTTGCACCGTTCTTTCACGATATTTTTCTGGCCGCAGTGCTGTCGAAGATTTGATGTATTACCGGATTCCCGATATTCACAATACACTCGTGAAATGGTCGTACGCGAACATCCAAATGTTATCACTACCTCGGAGATACTATGTCCCATCTCTCGTGCGCCGACTATATCACCACGTTCAAACTCACTTAAATCTCTATAACCTGCCATTGTAGGAGCAGTAACCGATCAAGCAACTTTGCCAGANCACCACGTTCAAACTCACTTAAATCTCTATAACCTGCCATTGTAGGAGCAGTAACCGATCAAGCAACTTTGCCAGACGCTCGTTGTCTTATATAGGCGCCGCTGACAGCATCGCGTTAATCTGATTGGTTCCATACCTATGTTATTTGCATACGCACGCCTATACCATTTTTTTTTTTGGCTCTTCAGTGTACATTTCCTGCATGCCTAGGCGCATGGGGCTTGGGTTAAGACGTTCTTAGATTCCAATACTTTCTCGAGCCTTCGACTCCCCAGTCAAACTCAGGTTGGGTTAGGACAAAAACAGGAAAGCAAATAGAAACAGTCTCTGACCGTGTACTGGCCGAGGTGGTTGACGACGCACGTGAAGTAGATGTCCCTTCCCTGAGACACCGTGATGTTCTCCAGCGGCGCGAGGAACTCGGGAACGACCTCCGCCGACTGCATCTGACCTGCAAGCATACACGAACCACGTGCCACACTCGCTTCTACACAACCCAGTTACACATTTCAGAACCAAATAAATGTAACTTACGAGAGCTAGCCATTTCATTATTTGTTTATTTAGGTTAGGTAACTTCTACCCAGGTTGAGAATAGCAATATTCAAAGTTTGGCCACCAAAAATTTTCTTCAGCCGGTAAGGGTTAGTGTCGCGTGTGTACAGGATTTTCTCCATTTTCTACGTTAAAAAACTGGATAATTACAATAAACACAAATAAAATATAAAATATCTTTGTGACTGAGTATAATCTTTCTTTTTTAATCATTCACGGAGATTAAAATTTTATTTGAAAAGTATCTTTTTCGAACACTGCGCAACTAGCGACGGAGATTATCACTATGCCAAACTCTCCCATAAGGAAACTCGTTTTGTTCCTAACCTGAGTACAATTAACCTTAATTGGGGCTTCGAGCGATTATTTTAACCACGTTAAAACGAGAAACCAAGTGCAAACATGTATTTTCATTACATGTTTNTTGGGGCTTCGAGCGATTATTTTAACCACGTTAAAACGAGAAACCAAGTGCAAACATGTATTTTCATTACATGTTTAAAAAAATTCGATATCCTCTGGAACGCAATTTCATTTCTAAGTCTTCACAATACATTACGTATAAGTAGTACAGTCAATTAGTTTGTGGATACGATAGTGTGTGGCTGCCTACCCTCGGGGAGCCATTCCTCCACCTTATCGACTGTGGTAGTATAAAATGTTATGTTACACACGTTATAACCTGCATCTTCTCGGAATTATGTTTGACCAAGTATTAACTGAAACGTTAATTATTTGTGTACCATATTCCTCTTCGTAAAGCATAGTATAGGCTGTTTGCGGTAAAGTGAGCACTTGTAAAAGACCTGCTAGTAATATACTTCTTTGATTACATTGCATCCTTCCGCCATATATAAATTTAGCCTTGCCCTTGGCCTGATCGCTTTAGTCACGCGTCAGTGGCGCAAAACTCCGTTAACTGTATAGAAATGTTATTTCTTTTTTTACAAAAGTGCTAATTATTACACTCAAATGCATAAAAAGTGTACAGAAAGAAAATTATACCATATCAACAGCGGTTTACCTAACACTTTTTATTCGACGTTAAGACGTAGAATTACTTTTCCTCCGCCGTTACCAACTTTAATGTGCGTATGCAAGACGTTGTATCCGTTAAAATATATGCAGAAAGGAGCAGTGGCATTTTTCAAACGTTGATTTAGAAAGTGTTTGCTTTACTGTGAACAGTCTATAGGATTTGTTTCATTCATTGATAAATAATAGCACAGCAAAATTTCTCAACGATCAGTTACTCACTGTCGGCAGAATATGACAGTGGCGCAAAAATTCCTTACATCATGTTACTTCATGATGTGGAAATATCCTTCGGCATGTTGGCTCGCAGGACCCTATTTCACCAGTTATCTTTTGTGGAGTTAAGAGGAAGAAAGGCGCATCTACATCACTCATGAACATGTTGCCGAATCTTGCTACTGGGACGGAAACATTATTAAAATTAAATATTTTCATTTTGAATGCTCAGTTGACCTAATAGACAACGTGACGTTAGTGAGCATGCCTATCGCCTAATTATGTCTAAGGCAATTAGGTTGAAATTATTATTAAATAGCGTAAATATATATTAAAGCATTTTTGCTATGTAAGTGGTTAATTAAACGTTACTTGCTTTATAGCGCCTGAAGTTAAAGCAACGAATATCTTAAAATAATTAATTGCTTCTGAGCAATTCGTAAAATAGTGCATTACTGCCAGTAAAAGACATGAACCACAAGTAGACTTATGCAAATGCTTCATTACAGAGAATAATTTATGTTGCCTATAAGTTTTGGAGTAGTATTTGTCGATATATCCTTTTGCNTTTTTTTACAAAAGTGCTAATTATTACACTCAAATGCATAAAAAGTGTACAGAAAGAAAATTATACCATATCAACAACGGTTTACCTAACACTTTTTATTCGACGTTAAGACGTAGAATTACTTTTCCTCCGCCGTTACCAACTTTAATGTGCGTATGCAAGACGTTGTATCCGTTAAAATATATGCAGAAAGGAGCAGTGGCATTTTTCAAACGTTGATTTAGAAAGTGTTTGCTTTACTGTGAACAGTCTATAGGATTTGTTTCATTCATTGATAAATAATAGCACAGCAAAATTTCTCAACGATCAGTTACTCACTGNAACAGTCTATAGGATTTGTTTCATTCATTGATAAATAATAGCACAGCAAAATTTCTCAACGATCAGTTACTCACTTTATACACCTGTCGGCAGAATATGACAGTGGCGCAAAAATTCCTTACATCATGTTACTTCATGATGTGGAAATATCCTTCGGCATGTTGGCTCGCAGGACCCTATTGCACCAGTTATCTTTTGTGGAGTTAAGAGGAAGAAAGGCGCATCTACATCACTTATGAACATGTTGCCGAATGTTGCTACTGGGACGGAAACATTATTAAAATTAAATATTTTCATTTTGAATGCTCAGTTGACCTAATAGACAACGTGACGTTAGTGAGCATGCCTATCGCCTAATTATGTCTAAGGCAATTAGGTTGAAATTATTATTAAATAGCGTAAATATATATTAAAGCTTTTTTGCTATGTAAGTGGTTAATTTAACGTTGCTTGCTTTATAGCGCCTGAAGTTAAAGCAACGAATATCTTAAAATAATTAATTGCTTC
The DNA here is from genome assembly GCA_002778355.1 of Clitarchus hookeri. Taxonomy (NCBI): domain Eukaryota; kingdom Metazoa; phylum Arthropoda; class Insecta; order Phasmatodea; family Phasmatidae; genus Clitarchus; species Clitarchus hookeri. The sequence continues at coordinate 26,837 of NQII01008154.1, forward strand.
TGAGCAATTCGTAAAATAGTGCATTACTGCCAGTAAAAGACATGAACCACAAGTAGACTTACGCAAATGCTTCATTACAGAGAATAATTTATGTTGCCTATAAGTTTTGGAGTAGTATTTGTCGATATATCCTTTTGCNGCAAATGCTTCATTACAGAGAATAATTTATGTTGCCTATAAGTTTTGGAGTAGTATTTGTCGATATATCCTTTTGCAGGTAAGGGTAGGAAGAAATAAAGTCCCTTGCATTATTACTATAACGGCAGTGTAAAAAGTTCCACCGTTCTCATTTCTTCCAGAATAAAAAATAAACCGAAACAACCTTATAGCATATTTCTGAGCAATACTCTGTAAATTGGTGAGATATTCCGCATTTTTTTGCAATGAATAAAATAGTCAGGTAGATAACATTTTTTAAAACATAATTTAGTTTCTGTACTTTTCTACGACATCCGGTTATGTTGAATGTTTAACAGCAGTTGCAATGCTATTCTAGTCGTACTCAAAAATCACCGTCCTTTTGCCTTTCCTTCGACGAATATTCCAGATTTCATGTTTTTAATTTTGTCGCGTCTCTGGCATTTAAGAAAATTACATTCTTAAGTCTCACAGATCCGTGAACTTTCGGAATTGAAGTTCATATCATGCCCCGCTGATTTTTTTTCTCGTCCCCTCGTCTCTTTTGCCTTCGCATTCTTCGCGAAGAGCGCGCGGGGAATGTTGCATGTCGGGTCGAGAGCGCGTGAAAATAATAATAAAAAGGCGCACCTGTTATCAGTCGTCAGCGCAGAGCGTAGCTTGGCGAAGCCTAGAGGCAATAAAACAACGCGGCCTTATCCAGTCGGAACCATTTTTTGTATGCCACGCGCCAAAAGGGACAGGAATTTTTTTCATAATTTTGAAGCACTCGCGCTACAGTTTTCGGTAGGAAAAGGGAAAGCATCCCATATTTTTTACAAAATTCACCGAAGTATGTTTACCGTGTAAAAATACTCTGAGAGCAGGCCTGATTTACGTCCATGGCAGATCGTCCCCTATAGCTCACAAGGAAATAGGAAGCTTCCGAGGGGAAGACTACATGTCGAAAACATATTGCTATATCGAAGGACGCTCCCGCTAGGTCAAACCAACAATNGCTTCCGAGGGGAAGACTACATGTCGAAAACATATTGCTATATCGAAGGACGCTCCCGCTAGGTCAAACCAACAAGAAACCAATATACCACGTTGTTTGCTCACTGCGAAGGCATCACAACTGCTGTGTTCCATGAATTTAAAATGGCAATTTTGGCAACGTTACTCCACATCGAATAAACTTAAATACTTCATGCTTACCACAGGTTAACTAGTTAAGTAAGATTATNTTGGCAACGTTACTCCACATCGAATAAACTTAAATACTTCATGCTTACCACAGGTTAACTAGTTAAGTAAGATTATACTAGCAGTAGAGAAATCACATCTTATTTTTATTACAAACATGTGCTATTTGGTCTTATAGGTATGCATTAAACGTAATGTAAAAAGGGTTATTCCTGATCAATAATAAATATTTCTCCTTTACACACTCTGACAAATTTAATGCGTATTCACAGCGACACAATGCAGTATCTTGGATCTGCATCTACCCTTACTCTACTTAAAACGCGTATTTTTTAGTGTAATTTATTCGTATTACTAGCAACATAATACACTATCTTGAATCTGCATCTACTCTAATTCCGCTTGAAATACGTACCTAATTGTATTTTATGCGTATTCTTAGCAACATAATGCAGTATCTTGAATCTGCATCTGCCCTAATTCTACATGAAATACGTACCTAAGTGTATTTTTGATGTAGGAAAATGAAAAGTTAATGAACTAAAATATTCAACACCGCTTAATGTGTATATATTTTTCCGTGTTCTGCGTTAATATTTATTATTTTAATATTTAATTGCTGCCAAGCAAATAGATTGACCTCTAAAACACATAACATGCTAAAGACGTTTTGGTCTTCTTAAAGTTAACATATTTGTTCTTGGGCAAACATATATTCTAGTGCATTTGTCCTCACCCCTCATTTACAATAATTTTATGTTATTAGTCTTAGGGTATTTTACGAGTAAAATTATATAATAACATTAGTCCAGTCTGGTTTGATATGAGGACCCATTTTAAAAAGACTTCCTAAACCATTGACTCCACTGGATTCTCCCCATACACTGTCGAATCTCGATAACTCCAAACTCATTGTTAGAATGAAGTAGGCCAGATTTCACTTCGGTTAAAAACAGGTCTAAAACCAATAACTGTATTCAGTTTTCCATCACGCAAGTCTAAGATGATTAATTGAGTCCAATTTTGGGATTATATTTACCCTAACACTTATCAATATAGGATGTTCAATTGATAACAGAGAAAGAAACGGAAATCCTAGGGATGCTTCTCAGATACCATATTTTGTAAATGTTTAATATGAGAAAAATACTTGGCGTCTGCCAGGTAACGAATATATAGCGTGTTAAGGGCGTACGGATTGTCTTTAAACTAAAAGGAGCCTGGATAAATCTCCTCCTCTATCTTGAGTAGGCCTGTATTACTTTTAATGTATGCGACGTGGCAATGGTCATAGCGAGTGCTAAATAAATATAAAATTTTATGCGATTTTATAGGTAAAAGCCGGGTGTAATTAGCCCTATATTTTATATGACAGACACTGCACTTATGAGTGCAAAGATCTAAGAGTTTGTACCAACAGTTCTCAAACTTCCAGAATAAATAATTATTATTAAACTATTTGCATAAATCTCTGTGCCTATCAATACCTAAAAATATTTGAAAAAAAAAANGAATAAATAATTATTATTAAACTATTTGCATAAATCTCTGTGCCTATCAATACCTAAAAATATTTGAAAAAAAAAGGTTATGAAATATTTGCCTAATTTGTTTAATATATCCACATTTGTGGGGAGAAAGAAGGGCTTTCATTCACAGAACCTCTTCCTGATTTCTCTTTCACCCAAGCTCCTTTTTTTTTTTAATTATTCACTGTGACAATCCTGATTTACTTTGAGCTTGTTTACCAGTATTTTATCAGTAATATGAACAGTCTTAATTTTGTAACTGTAAACTCTTGTACGCAATGAAGAGTTTTTTTTATTAAATTAACAATGAAACTACCAAAACTAATAAAAAGTGACAGATAAACTGATGGACAGATTTTTTTGTACGATGATTTTTATAGAAGTATAAGGGAAAGGATAGTTTTTTTTTTGATCGACTAGCTTTTGGAAGCTAAATACTTTTAACATGTTTAACATGTTCTTTAGTTATTCCTAGCATATTGCCCGAAATATATACTTGTGTAAATTATTTTAAAGACAACAACTACATATTATCTAACAGTGGCAGTAACAACAGCCAAACATAAAGAGCAATGCAGGTGACTTACATTACAATTTGGAAGATAATAAAAAAAAATAGGAGAAAAAAATTAAAAACCATATATGTTTTATTTATTTGTAATACCTTTATTTCACCAATGATTGTAATTACGTTTTAGTTTTGAGTTTGGTGCGTGCATGCATTTATGCATGCACGCACCAAACTCTGACCACTACACCACCGCGGCCCCCTGTGTGTCTTCTGGAATCGGCTCGTTGGAAATTTGCCGGCCAGTTGGTGTTGATATAATACAAGCGTCCCTTACAATTCTGAGAGTTTTCCTTTTTTATTTACTTTAAATTATATAATTTTTCTCAAACGAAAACAGCCTACAAACAAAAAAGTTAACGAAGTTATATGAGTGCATGTACCTTTGTATGGGTGAACGCAAGTTTGTAGCGTCCATATATACACATGCAAGCATGTAGGTTTATATGTATCTATGCATGCATGCACACATTCACAAACCCTAGAAGAAAATAATTAAATGAAAATGTCAGACGAATAAGGAATTTTAGTGTATTTTTTAGGTTGCCAAATCTATTATGTACGGTTTAACANTAAATGAAAATGTCAGACGAATAAGGAATTTTAGTGTATTTTTTAGGTTGCCAAATCTATTATGTACGGTTTAACATAACAGTTAAGAATTTTTATTGGTGAAGATTTCCTCTCGTAAAAAATTCGCGAATATACACTCCGTAACCGTCAGTGGCCTGCTGTTAATTAAGAAACTCTCTTTAAGCATATATTTACATAAAATGTATTGTTATAGTTTAAATTAAGTTATCGTCCGTTTTCACATTACATAGTAACAAAAATATATCTTACTTCTTTTAGAAATCTACCGATCGTCTTTGGTAGATGTGATATCGATTACTATCGACGCCTTGTGGAGTGCGTGGAGTGAAGTTGGGCGTCTATCTATGTTTATACAGACATTTGTGTGTGTGCATAGGCTGTTCACAGTATAGTGAGCACTTCTGATGCCCTAGTTTGTTTTTATTTTAGCCATTTTATACCCTTTCACCACCTTTTAAAATAAATATTGCCATGTAAGTAATAAACACAGTGTGTGTATTCCATGGCACTCGGAAGTTAACTTCTAAGGCTAAAATAAATATATAAATTTGCTATTTTTCCAATTGAGAGGGTTTTCAAAAGAGCTCACTTTACCGTGAATAGCCTATACACACATCCTAGCTGTAACGTTAGATTAAACTGAAATAACAATTTGGGTTGTTGTCGTAGGTTGGGTAAACAAGGTTGAAAAATGTGGTTTCCGTGGAGCAGTGGGGGGATACTTGATTTTATTTGATTGGCCCTAGATCGTGTCAACATTATTTGAAGAGAAGACTAACTCAGTTTGAGAATCAAGTAGGTTTGAAATCTCAGACACGTGACACGTTCGATTATGCTTGGTGAACATTCTCAATGCACACGCGCAGAAGTGATGACGCAGTCGTCGGTCCACAGTGCCACGTGGTGCAGGAGATCGCTGTAAGGGGGTTGTTACAAGTTATCAGATAATTTTACGTAGTGGTTATATTTCGAAAGCTCTAGAAACGAATGAAATATTCGAGACAGGTGACTTCCTATTCTAAGACATATTTCGTTTGCATTTTGAGAGTTTTACATTTAAGTATTAAAAAAGTAATATATTCTAGGTAAAATGTGTGTTTCGTTCAACAAGCATCTCAAATTTGCTGGCCACATTGTACTTGGTGGTATTTTATAACTCGGCTTGACTGTGAGTGTGACGTATTATATGAAGAGTTCGAGGGAAGAAAGTGCTAACCCGCATTCTGGTGGAAATCGGGCGTACCNGTGAGTGTGACGTATTATATGAAGAGTTCGAGGGAAGAAAGTGCTAACCCGCATTCTGGTGGAAATCGGGCGTACCGCATTTTCTGTTATTTGGTAACACGCACTACACACCGGCTACATTTAGTTCAATTCCCCTCCACTTGAAAGTGCTGGCTACTCTATGCACCTTTTTGTTTCGTCACTTATTTTGGATCAAGACAGTGCTATCCGCATGTGTCAACATGGCAGGAGTATCTCGTTTTCGTAATCCTGTTGAAAGGAAACAAACTTGCGATGATTTTAGTAGTGATTGTAATGAACCTGGTGAAAGAAAATGATGCTGATCCAACCCCATTCACCACCAAATACCCGGGAATGTGAAAATAATGTAAGTGTGGCTTAGCATTATATCGTTGCGAGTGTAACCTCAAAGTTAGTTTGCTTAGCATTATTGCACGTTTCTGATTTCAGGTTATCCATACGAATACCAAACATTCGCGTAAAATATAGAGAAGCACGTTTTAACTCTGATATAAGGTGGTTCCATTGTTATATTTTATGTGATGAATAATGGCAAAACATGTTTTGGAGGTTAGCATTATTTTGAGCCCTAATAAAAATGCTTTAATTGTCAGCACTTCATTGTTCCCAAATTGTTTTCTAATAATGAAATTGTTAGGTTGCAGGACGATGCTGTTTCCCAACATAGATCTACAGAAAGCGAAATACGAAGTAGATCGCCACGTCCTTCTCCAGAGAGGCCATTGTCTAGCCGAAAACCAAAAAGAACACCAGTAAATAAGGAACGAAACAAACAACGGAAAATGAAGGTAGGTTTTACAGAAACNGCAACGGAAAATGAAGGTAGGTTTTACAGAAACAGTAAAGTACAGTTCGTTCCTAGACATTCTATTGGGGAATTGTGTACGTGTGCATCAAAATGCCAAGAAAAACTGCGACCAAAACAAAAATTAAATATTTAATTGTTTCCGAATTTCAAAATTTTGATAAGCAAAATGCCTATCTGTTTGCCCTAGTAGCGGCATGCAATGTGAAAANATTGTTTCCGAATTTCAAAATTTTGATAAGCAAAATGCCTATCTGTTTGCCCTAGTAGCGGCATGCAATGTGAAAAGAAGGTGTGGTTCAACATCACCTGAATCTTCTCGCAGGCGAAAATCATATTATTATGGGATAAACATCGATGGAAAATTTATTTGGGTATTTATAAAATCATTTCTGGCTGTGCGTGGCCTTCAAAACAGCAGGGGATGCTTGAACAACATTTCAAATCAAATTAAATCAGGATCCACGCCCAAAAACGACTAAAGGGGTAAACATGACAATCGTCCAAACTGTATTTCTGATGAAAGAATGCAGGCCGTTTATGAACATACCTGAATACCTGTATACCAGACGCATTACAGCCGCAGACAGAATCTGAAACGAGTGTATTTTAATAGTGACGTAAATATAACGTCACATTATAGAGACTATTTCTTTAATCACTGTGAAGACAGACAGGTCGAACCTGTTACAGAAGAAAAATACAGACGAATATTTTGTGACAGCTACAATATTGGTTTTAATCTGATACTTGTAATNAACCTGTTACAGAAGAAAAATACAGACGAATATTTTGTGACAGCTACAATATTGGTTTTAATCTGATACTTGTAATATGTGTTACACTCTCCAAATTGTAATATTTCGTTCAAAAGCTAACGACAAAGAGAAAATAAAGACTCCAACAGAAAAAGAAGTAAATTTTAGAAGAGCTGAGGCCATGAGAGACAAGCTTAAGGCCTGCAACAGACCATGCCTACACCAAAACTGACCTGCGGTCCATCATTTTATCTAAGAAATATGTGAACATGAATATGGGCATACATAACTGCAGAATGGATGTGGGACACACGTTTATGTGGTATGAGAGTGCTGCGAAAAGAGGCAGCNCGTTTATGTGGTATGAGAGTGCTGCGAAAAGAGGCAGCAATGAGTTAGCAAGTTTTTTTGTTAAAACACATTCGTAGTAAAGACATCAAGGCAGAAAAGCTGTTTTTTTTTACAACTCTGGAGGCCGAAACAAAAATTACAACATTTTTAACCTTTAACACTGTCTTATCTCCACAGGTGTCTTCAATGAAATTGAACATTATTGTCATGTATTTCTCTAAGATTGAGAAATACTTACCAAAATAATCAGCCCTNTGTCTTCAATGAAATTGAACATTATTGTCATGTATTTCTCTAAGATTGAGAAATACTTACCAAAATAATCAGCCCTAGGTTAATACGCCAGATTAGTGGAAAGATGTGATTTCCAAATGTGGAAATAAAAAGAAGTTTACAGTTACAACGTTGACTAATGAAGACATCCTTGATTTTTCCAAATTACGAATCAGCCGAAACACAAAGAAGAAAAAGGGCGATGAGGGTTGCGACATAGATTTCAAAAAAGGTGTTTGTCTTAAGTTTGAACAAAAACACCCATGGCGATGAAAATAAAGCATCAGGTGAATGAAGGGTTTCTTAATTTTTCCCTGAAAAAGAGAGGAAAATTGATGTCATCACTGGAGTTGATAAAGAAGTATGATGGCGGTAATTAAATCAATAAGAAACAACTTGACGATCTTAAGAAGTAGCTTCCATAGATATGTTCGATACTTCACGGTTATTATAACAAGCTTCGAGCAAATCCTGAAGAAGAAGACACGGAGGAAGAAAGGGACAACCCAGAAATAGTTGATGTGGTTTGGTTACAGTTTACCAGAACTAACATGTTTTCTAATGTGCATGTAAAACTATAGCCAATTAGTAATCCCATCAATAAAATGTAGTGCATTAATACGACGTAAATTATGCCCGTTTGTATAATAACGTACGAAAACACTTTTGTTTTAAAAATGTCCATTTATTTTTGTAGAAAGGCTGTGTTAACCCTCAACAATTGTGGATGTCATTATTTTATTAATCGTCTCAAAAAATACATATTGATATTTTACGCACACCTGTTTTACAGAATAAGACAAACGTAACTTATTTAGTATCTCCGAATGATGCCTAGGTAGGTTAGCACTTTCTCCCCCCCCCGACCCTTTCATATACGCCTAAACATGAAGTAATTTGTTATGCACTTCTTTCGAGATGGATTCACATGTATGCCAATATAATAAGACAGAGGAGACAGAAATTTGGTTGTCGCAAGTACTCAGATTTTTCCGCGTTACCATTTTGTTTTTTAGTTTCAGGCTATTAAAGATTATGCCAATATTACCAAATAAGCGACGGACAACAAACTAGACGCTGTCGTGTTTCTAGTCAGTTCTGTTAATTCCAATATGGTATAAGTTTTTACTAAATTAGTTTCAAGAAACAGTAGGCCTATATGGTTTTACACTCCCAAGAATTATTTACAGTTTAGCAATAACTATCGATTTATTTTTAAACTACGTTGTTGAAAATAATATATTGAATAAAATAAATGTCGATGTTCTTGTATTTTATTAAAAACAACTGCAATTAAATAACAAAATACCCTCACCATACCCTCACAATAGTCAGCCCACACTTATGCATATAAGGGTAAGTGAATAGATTTGGGCGGCTCTTAACAGCGAGGTCTTGAGAGCCAATGAGGGTGATTGAAGTGAGTAAGGAGCGGCGCCGGAATGAAGGGGCGGGGGAAACGGGAGATCCCAGAGAAAACCCGCCGACCAGCGCATCGTCTGGCACGATTCCCACGTGTGAGAATTCGGTGACCCGGCAGAGAATTGAAACCGGTTCGCCTTGGAGGGAGACGAGCAGTCTAACCGCTCAGCCACCGCGGCCCCTATCCTTATATGGTTCGAAAATTAAAACAGTAAATTTAATGTTATATTAAAATAATTTTGTTTAGGATTTTATTTTTATGTTTCTGTATGAAGGCAAATTACTTCACGATTCTAATCTTCCGCAGTTTAGTAGCACGCACCCGCCATGTTTTCATAACAAAACTCTGTAACGATAGACCGAAGGGCTCAGTTATCGTTTCGAATGTGATATCGAACATGCTGGTGTCAAACGAACACTTCAAGGCGTGTATAGAATGCCTCCTTTCGTCAGAAAACGAAAATTCGATTATAGTCCATTCACAGTTACCTTCAACTTTTCTGAAGCCCTGCTAAAGTTCTACTTTAAGGATATTCCTCCACCTCATGCAAACAAAGCTTAACCAAGTCTAGAAAATTACGCCTAACTAAGGGACAACGCATAACATTGGATCTCACTAGGCTATTCACGGTAAAGTGAGCTTTTTTTGAAAGCCCTTTCATTTGGAATAATAGTCAATAAATATAATTTACTTTAGCTTTAGGCGTTAACTTCTGACTGCGGTGGAATATGCACACTGTGTTTATTACTTACATTGAAGTATTTATATAAAAACGGGGTTAAAGGGTAGAAGTGGCTGAAATGAAAACATTTACTAGGGCCTCAAAAGTGCTCACTTTACCTTGAACAGCCTATAATTATATTTTACATTACAACTATTTCTTACTAGGCATTAACAAAATACCTATTTCCTCAATGTTAGATTTTTAAAATTAAATTAGTAAAACTTCAGTTTAACGAAAAATTTAATAATTTTAGGTTGACAAAAGTAAAAACGGTTGTCATACTTGATATATTTAGGAAACAACCAACATGATATTGATGAGGTGATTTTTCAAAGGTTCGATTAAAAAAGTGTGAAGAAACGGCGAACAGACTATTGTAACCAATATTTCTTGTCGAAAGGAAAGGAAACAAAACAACTCGTAATAAGCCGCGAGGCGACCCGCGTTCCTCAGGTGAGGCCAGGAGGCCGCGACATCCACCTCCGGGCTACAAGCGCAGATGAACACCCGCCCATCTCCCCGCCGGCCGAGCGGAATCCAATTATGCGTCCGGCCGATGACTAGGGCGCAGTCAATTAGAGGCTACTGCAAGCAATGAAAAGAGGGGGAGGGAGGTGGACCAACCCCTCCTGGCAGGTCGTGCAGGGTNCTCCACTCAATTACACGAGTGCAGGACTGCGCGCACGGTTTGGAAACAATTAGGTCCTTTGATCGGGACCCCCCCTCCACCTTTTTCTATCGGTCAATCCACTTCCCCGTTATTCCCGTAGGCGCAACGCGTCGATGTGCATTTCCTATATCCGTGACGAGTGATTGGGGAACCGATCGTTACGGACTCGGGGCCACGTTGGTTTCTTCCATAGCCTGAAGACGAAGTGCATAGACCGATTATTCGCCTCCTGCGTACGCACCCTACTTCGAACTACCCCAAAGAAAAACAACTTTCGAAGTCGCATGTTCAACGTTGGATGAACGTGTTTGTTTACGTCATAAAATTTTAAATGACATCCACTGTCATATTGATAAAATACTTCTACCAATTTGAATTTACTGAAACTGCATTAAAAATGCGTTAAGAGGAAAGTATAAAAACCTCTCGAAGCACTTATTTACATAACAGTATTCTAACCTCAAATCCAGTCCGCGTCGGTTTTGCTAGACGTGTTGGCAGAAAAGCAGTTAAGTGTTGGGACACGGAGACAGGTTGTACGCAGCCAGCGAGATCGGACTACGATATCTTTAGTCTGTGGTTTCTTCACTGCAGCACCCGGGTGAGGTGGCACAATTGTAAAACTCTGGAACACGAGTTCGATTCCCTGGTCCCGCCATCCGGATTTCGGTTTTTCCACGGTTCTCCAAAATCACTGCAAACGTATACACGGACGATACCTTATTAAAGGCAAGGTTTATTCAACTTAAGTTGGGAAGTTCAACGCGTTTAGTTTGGTAGCTTTGTTCGCCACCAGGCTGCACTGGCGTAGCATGTGTACCAAATTTTTTCCGTTTTGCACGCAATTAAAAGAGATAATTGCAATTTTCATAAAGTAAATATCACTGTGTAAAATCATCCGAGTTGCATTGTGTTAGAAACTAGGCAAAGAAAAAACTTGTTTTTACGCTAGAATGGAAATGTAACGAAATATATTCACGTGTTGTTTAATATTCTGTCGACAAAACGGTGGCTTAAACAATTATTTTATTCAAATGTGACAACTGAGTAGAAAAGAAACACTGAGATGGTTAAAAATGTAATTTCTATGGCTTACCTACGCAGTGTTACTAAGGGAAGAGAGATATGTACCAAACCCCTTTTGATGAAAATTGTATTTATTTCGCACTTAAATTCGTAAATTTTTTTTATTGAAATAAGCTTACTTATGAACACTTAATGCCAAACACACATGTATTTTTTACAGTTTTCCTCTCGTAAACACCATCGTAGGGCGGGAATAATTGTTAGGAAATAAAACTAAATCTTAAAATTTTGGCTGCGGCAAGTATAACTATATAAAAATTCTAGACCAACACAAACTTTTACATATATATATATATATATATATATATATATATATATATATATACACNGACTTGCACCCAACGTCCCCTACATTTTACGATTGAGAACAGGCACCACATCTGTCTACATGCACCAATGCCTTAATGAAGGTTGAAGGTGAGCAGGAACCACATCTGAGTTTCGCGAGTAATTGGTTTACAGTTAACGGGGCGAGCGGGTAACCGATCTACAAGTGTTCCCGATATAATAACAAATAATCTATGCTTTTTGGGGTAGTATACTAGGCCACATCTACTCCATGCTTCGAGCAGCTCTCTCCTGTGTGCTTGTAAGTGCAATGCCTGCGTAATGAACAAAATGACAACTGATTAATGCATTAATATTTGAAAACTATGTTCACCGCGGTAACTCCTATGTGGTTGAAAATGTTCTGTTAACCCACGGACTTGACAGTGTTCGCTAACAACTTTTGGGCAAAGAATTTATGGTGGTTATTTACTTTTCCTCAGCATAATGGCTGATTGCATAATTTCTCCCATAGCAGAGATCCGTAATTTTATACGTTAACTTCGAAATTGAATTTCTCTTCAACGACAGATATTATAATAAATTCTGATATTGTTTAATTTACGTTGGTTTTGTAAAAACATAACATACTTTTAATTTCGTTAAAAATGTGTGTTACAAATCTTTAAACTATATATAAGTGTATCAATATTGTTATTGTAACGTTACGTAAGAATAAAATTTACTAAAATTCCTTTCTTCAAATATTCATTNTAAGTGTATCAATATTGTTATTGTAACGTTACGTAAGAATAAAATTTACTAAAATTCCTTTCTTCAAATATTCATTCAAAAAAAAATAAATTAATATAATTTTTTTTTCTGTAGTGAAACGATAATAGGCACATTTTCGCGTTTGTCACTTTTGGCAAAAATAAGGTAAAATTATGTCTTTGATTTTAAGGTTTTTAGCGTTGCAGTTTTAGGTGTCTTGAACAAATAATCGTTAAGCAGATAATAATTTATCAAACAGAAGCGTGGGATAGTTCAAGTAAAAATGCGTCTAGCTTAGAAATTGGATTAATTGACGCTGCATCTTCACGTTTGACGTACGAAAACTTTACGACTTCAAATTTAACTAGACGTAATTCGGGTAGTAAAAAATTGTGTGCACGTACCATAGTGTTATATAAAAAGGCTGATGGCCGAATAGAAGCAAAACTGTGGTAATTCATACGTGTACTAGCGTAAAAATCAATACTCTTTTCTTCATTCTTGATAGGCTTCAGGTATGGCCGAAGTTTCTCTTGCGGTTATCGTGCAACTGTCTCATGAAATCTCTATACTTGCAGGAATCCTGGATACGCGCTCAGAGAAACAAACGTTACGCACCATAGCTACGTCTAAATGTTTCTCTGAAGGTGTATGTTGGCATGGAAGGTTCTGCCAAAATCTTAAAATGTAATATTTATGTAACATGGAAATAAAAATATGAAAATAATTTCCAAACGTGTAGCAAATGTACTAAACAAAAATAATACGTACTTACTGCGATCATGTTTTTCATTTATTACCGAATAATTAATACGCGTCTGAAATTGTTGCCTATTTCTGTTACTTTCCTAATATAAAAAAATGGCAAATGATTGCTGCCATTAAATCTAATTCAAATAAAGTAAAATACTAAATTGTGGAAAATCATACGATAAGTTCTATTTTTTGAACATCTTAGAAAGGTATGATTTTTTTTTTAACATATACGGTGAAATATTAAAATACTTACGAGGTTTTGATGGTACTATCTAAGGACAGAATTCAGCAGTAGCTTACGAGACTATTTTTTTCCGCCTTTCAGTGTCTGTAAAACAAACCTTTTATTTATATGTTGATTTCATGTGCTGTTTCCACCAAATATTCAGAAAATCACGGGCTGGAACTAAAGTGCAGTTTAAACAAAAAACATTTCGAAATGTTAGTTTAGGAAACACGGACGATAGAGATATGCTCTTAGCGTTGTGTCTTCTTGCTACAGTATAATTCGCCATCAACCCGGCCTGCAATCTCATTTAATGGTGCACATGGCATGCATGCATTAGGTACCGGTACTTAATAAAGCTCCTGCAAACAACCAAATTAAATTTTGGATAATTATCAAAAAACAAGTGAGCACCATTAAACTATCATCAAAGTGAGTGACTGAAGATATTTGGGAGGCTATTAACAGCAACGTCTTGAGAGCCGATGAGGATGATTGAGGTTCGTATGGCGCAGCGTCGGAATGAAAAAGGGATGGGAAAGGGGGCTCGAAATGGAAGACACTCGAGAAAACCCGCAGTACATTGGCGGAGTGAACAGGCAGGGGTTTGAATCCTGTCAACCTTGGTGGGAGGCGAGCAGACTAACAACTCAGCTACCGTGGCCCAAAACTATCATAAAAGTCATAGCATCCCTCCCATCGCCCCCGTTTACACCATATCATAAGTTGTTTTGGTATATGGGTTGCCTATCTTCTAGGTAAATACCATGATACTCGACATGTCACCACGCTGCATTTTGAGTCTTAACTCCCAAGTTGAATGTGTGTGTATCCTTTCTGCGGCCCTCATGAGACGTCTGATGCCAAGGTTGCTAGGACTCTGGACATGGATGACAACATCCTGAGTTCAAGTTGTACGGCATGATAACCATGTTCAGTCTATCGTATAATTTTGCCCCGCTGCCTTCACTTCCTAACGCCAAAGGACCTGTTTTTCTTATTCTTCCTACCTGCAAAATCAAGCCGTGTCTAGATGTATCGCCGGTAGGCCTGCCTCTCTCTGTCTCTCTCTTTGTCCCCTCTCCAAAACCATTTCCTTTCTCTATCTGTGTATGTAATGATCTGCATTTAACTTCTGTTCGTTCCCTCGGCCGTGGTTCCCGGAAGACGTTCCGGAACAAGACGAGCGGCCCCGTTAAGTCAGAAGGACTGTGGCAGAAACGTCGCAGCGGCGGGCGTAAATTATTCAGCGCACCTGGC
>NQII01008154.1:41579-80449 GCA_002778355.1 Clitarchus hookeri
CACCGTCTCGCTACCTGCCGTACACACAGGTGCAAGGTTTACAGACGTGAGAAATAGTGCGGCACATCGCCAAGCTAGCGTACAAACAATGAGTCCTCCTAGAATCACTTCTTTATTCACAACTGATGCGTTGACATTAAAACGTAAAATTACACTCAAAGAAACATCCTAAGGACATCCCTAAAACGGCTGTGAGACTAGTCCTAATGGAAGGGAGTAGATCCAACAAGGAGTTTCTCTACGACGATGCTGAGAAGCAGACTACTAATGTTACCTAGGGCTGCGGAGATTTAACCTATTTACCTGCAAGGAAATGCATTGCGAAAGTGGTTGACTTCGAGAATAAAGGTGAATAACCTGGCGTCCATGGAAGAACGAGCTATATCAGAGCATAGAGATTTGATTAAAGATAGTTACATGTGATTAACCCAAAATCNGCGTCCATGGAAGAACGAGCTATATCAGAGCATAGAGATTTGATTAAAGATAGTTACATGTGATTAACCCAAAATCCCAGAACCATAAAAGTATGAAAGAAAGTAATAAATGTAGATATTGTAGATGTAAAGAGTTCTCTAACAAAGGTAACTGCACCGAAAAAAGTTCGCCCATTCCCTGTACTATGTGGGTAAATATTTTCCCATCCATGTATAGTAATCAGTGAATTATAATTTTATGCATATAATTAATTTTGCGCCCAAATTCCTTAACAAGTTTTTAAAAGGTGTATATTATTAATGGTTTTATTTTATGCTAATTTAAAGTTTAATTTTGTAATAATCAGGTTAGTTGTAGCACGATTTAACTCATAAAATATTAGAGTCGTGGTACACATTATTTATATCGATCTTGGTCCTCGCTGGGAACGCGAAAATCACTTAAATGTTCTGCTATCGGGGTTCGAGTCCTCCTGCATCCGGGAAGGGACCTCAGTCGCTTGTGGGAAATGTAATGTATGTCACCGACGGCCAGTGAGACTTTTCGTTGAGCCCCTTTTCTTCCTGCAATGTGGTTCGTAGCTTTTTCGTTATAGCAATATACATACCCACATAAACAATACGTTACTGCCGGTTTTCGTGACTTCTTCCCGACTTGATGCCGTGTTTCCAGGCTAGACACAAATCTTCCTGTTTTCACGAACTGACGTTTAGCTATACCTCGCATTAGCATGTGCAGGGTGTCTCGAAGTACACTGTGAGCCACAAGCCTAAGGAGGCATTTATACGGCAAACCTCAGAGGATCTTGCCCCTCGCTTGTGATTGGCTCTCCACGTGTCCACAGAAATGATAGAGATGAACCTACTTGAAACCTGGGAACTACTTTTCGGGAAATATGAAGGAAAAAAATGCTTAACCACAAGCCAAAGTGAGTCTAATAATGATTGGCCATGACTCCAGCCAATCAGAAGTGGTCCACAGTGATACGTTGTTAGAGGAGCATATCGTTAGTATCATTTTATCTCCTCTAGCCCAAGCATGTTTGACGTGAGCATTTCACATTGATAACCCAGTACTATTTAAAGGAGATAAAAAGCATGTAATTAAGTTTTACACGCTACAGTCTCGCACAGTTAAAGCAGTTCCCTTAACAAAGTAGTACTTACAACTTACAAAGAAATTTCAGCTGCGCATAACTTTCGCTTGTTGCTATTGCTGGGTATAAGTTTGCAACCAGCTAAATACTGTATATTTCTACGTAACTGAGATAAGGGAGAGGCGGGTAGCCCCGGCCACATAAATAAAACTCATGACATTTTCAAAATCAACAGAATTAAATCTTTATTTATATACTAGAATGGAAATACAACATATCTATCACAATTTTAATTAAGTAACAATCTGATAGGTTCATTATATTAGCTTATATCAAGTCATAACATCTAGCTTAAATTTTCAGTTGATACTTTTTTGGAGGGTAGCCCCGGACATAAATTTAATGATGACCAAACCGTTTTCGGCCTTACATACATCACAAAAGTGGTATTCCTCCTGAGGGTCAATGTCCACACACGGTTCGTGCGCCCAGTCTTCTCAATTATGACACTGGATCCAGTCTTCTTGGAACGTTTCTACACAAATGATGCACTATGTATCCTGGTATCTTTGTTGCTGAACCAAACTTTGAATGTTCTTTTTCGTTTTAATTTTATTAACTGCCGCCTTTTTTTTATTGGTTGCAGCCTTTTTCTCTCCCAGCGCGTTTTTGAACGGCGAAGATGTCAGAATTTCACTCTTTTGTGTTTTTCGGGAACGCACTGCAAGACGTTTCNCCGCAAATGATGCACTATGTATCCTGGTATCTTTGTTGGTGAACCAAACTTTGAATGTTCTTTTTCGTTTTAATTTTATTAACTGCCGCCTTTTTTTTATTGGTTGCAGCCTTTTTCTCTCCCAGCGCGTTTTTGAACGGCGAAGATGTCAGAATTTCACTCGTTTGTGTTTTTCGGGAACGCACTGCAAGACGTTTCTTAGAAGCATCAGGAAAAGGGCTCAACTGTTAGAGCAATTAATTTGCTCTAGGCACCTTATATCTCTCAGCTGCTTCTCTCACAGACCTCGTTTTTTTCCTGGACAGATAGCATAGTCTGTTTCATTTTATTTTCATCCCAATTTCCTCCGTGTGTAATTCTTCCCTTGACGTTTGGCAATTTTGAAGTGATTCTGCAAAAGACGACAACATTTTACACACTTGCTTTAACATTACATTAAAATAACTAAAAATTTCTTCAATCAAAAAAGTCCGGGGCTACCCGACAACATCGTGTCCGGTGGTACCCGACTGCCACATTCTATGTTTTTATTTAATACCAACACTGACAATAAAGATAACCTAAATTATTAACCTAACTTATACACTTGAATCAATACCTTACAGGACAATCAATAAATCTTTGTAAATTACTTACATTTTATAAATAATAACTGGGTTCAAAATGTAAACGGCGCACATTACAATATAGGCACACGTAAATGAACGATTGTAACTTGTTGTTCGCTCGGCGGTCGCGTCCGGGTTGATTCGATTATACGGCTAAATGGCGCTGCGGTCGTTGTGGCGTGTTATTTGTTTACCTATGTGCGCGGGATTGTTTGAAACTAACACTGGCCGGGAATACCCAACTCTCCCCTAAATTAAATGGTTTGTAAATTAGAAATGGGACCATAATTTAGATTCTGCACTATGCTCGTCATGTCGTTTGGAATACAGATGTGACGAATCACGAAAATGAAGGCTTTGGAAATTTTATTTTGGTAAAACGTGAACCACAAAACATGTGCGTACGATTTTTATGCAAAACTATGACGACACAAGATCGTGAATGTAGTTCTTTGTCAAATAATTGAACATACGGCTGGTGCGCATTTAAAACCATTTAACACTGCGTATGTTTGTGCGGCTGCGCAGTGCGGACAAAGTATCCGAAAGTGTTATTTATAGTCGAGCAATCTGTATAATTAAAATCGTGTCACGGGCTTGCGGGCTTCCATTGCGATGGATGGATTGGTTTCCGTCAGAGCGGCGGCCACAAAAAAAAAATTCCATACGGCTACACGCACTTAGAAACACAGAGTATTGGACGCTGAACAAACGGCGTGCGTTTAACGCCCCGAGCTGCGACATCGGGCAGACCTCTGTAAACTCGTCACATTGATGGGTTGAAGCCTGTACATAAAAGTGCACTTTTGAATCAACCAGTGTAATCGGCGTATACTACGATTAACAAGGCAATTATTTTTCAAATAGTGGCGTCCGCTTGTTCTTGTTTTTTCAGACACTAGTATAGTATAAAATATGAGTATGGGGCAATGTATTTTAAATGGGACAAAACTGGCACGTGGCACCAGCGGCGGCGCCGGCCGACATGTTATGACGTCACCCAACCGCCATCTTGGATGTCGGTGACCTTGACCTTTACCAATGACTTTGGCACTGTGTTCGTAACTTCGAATAACCTTAAACCCAAATAAAACCAAAAAATTACAGAATAATTTTAAAATTCCAAAATATTTATAAAAATAATTAAAAAATACATAAAAAAATGATTTAAATATGTACATGTAGGTGGTTCGGGGTTCGATGACAGGTGGATCGACTAATTTCCCGAAATTACCGACCCTCGCCAGGTCGACCAGTGTCCATCTCGTCAGCCATGTTAGATGTCGGTGATCTTGACCTTTGACCTTAACCTAGTGACCATGAGGCCGATAAATTCTACAAAATCCCAAAAAATATAAAAACTTTAAAAAAATTATAAAAATTTCACAAATGTATTAAAAATGTATAAAAGTATTATTAAAAACGTAGATTTACAGAGGTCCCACCTCAACCGAGCCTCATACATTTTTTATTGGTTATTTAATAGGTAAATTAACTTTTTTGCCATTAAATTATATTTGGTTGAAATTTATGTTTTTCCATATAATAATATTTGGTTAAATGTTACGCTGTCTAAATAAGGTAATAAATATATTATTTTGAAATTGAGTCTTTTATTCGAATAAAACTCTTTTCATTAACTTAATATCTCATGCCGAAATAAAAGGGTATATATAAGTGTGCATATGCCGAATCCAGAACCTTACTGGCTGATAGGTGAAATTTATGGTGTGTAATGAACAAGAAGATTTTTTTTAAATTTAAATTGTTTTACGAATATCCATACTTTTTATAATTTCCACTTTTGCATTTTAAGCAGAAAGAACTAGCTAATCGTAGGGTACTAGTTCAGCTTTTCGCATTTTTTTCTAGCCACTGTGTGAGATATGCTATCTTCTACCCTAAAAAATATTTGGGTACAAAATTAAAAAAAAAAGTTTAAGTATTTTATTTATTTGCAAACAAAATTATTTCTACGAACTGGCATAATATACAATACAAATTTTTTTAAAATCTAAGCCTACAAACAAAACATTGAAATTAAAAATATTTAAATGTTTCCGAAAGAATTACTTCATGAAGCCATATTATCACAGCTCTAAATTTCAAGTTAATAGAACAGGCACGAAACCCGATTGTTTTTTCCTAGTTTTTTTTTTTTTTTTAACTGTAACGGGTTCTGATTGTAAGAATAGCCAAGTAGCAAAAGTCAGTTGTCCCTCTTAAGCAGATCTGCTTGTACACGAGCGGCCCACAGTCAGTTTCCATAATGAGTTAACAATCAGTCAAGCGATTTAATACACTCACAGATACTTGCGTCCCACGTGACGCCTCTTGACTGCTGCGTGCAATTGGCCACATCTATGCCACTGCTCAGATAATGCCCGTGCAGCAAAATACAACCTGTCCACAAGCTGCCCGCTCGTGTGTAACCAACTGTACCCCGAGAACATGTCAGCACCATCAGTGGGCCTTGTGTGGCAGCAGTGACCCGCTGGCTTTCTGCTTCTGGCCTAGTGCAAGTAAACCACACGTCATTAGCCAACTGTTGGAAAGCCACTTGTGTCCCAGCTATTTGCCACTTACAAACCAGCTAATGGCCACTAGTGGCCCACTTAGAAGCAGCTCTTGAAATGCATTTTCAAGGCCAAAAAATAATAATGGCTTAACAAAAAAAAATATTTATTTCCTATATTTGTATCCTACTTAATACTATAAATGCGAAAGCCCGTGTGTGTGTGTGTATGTTTGTTATCACTCAGCTCCATAACGACTTAACGGATTTTAATGAAATTTGGTATGTAGGTGCTATAGGTCCTGTAATAGGACATAGGATACTTTTTATCCCGGAAAATTGCACGGTTCCTGTGTAATAACGACAAAACTTTATTCTGCAACGGCTGGGAACGTTACCGAAATATTTTTTTCCTCTGGTGTCAGAGTTTGTCAGGCCGCCCAAGCACCTCTGAAATGGCTTAACGACGGCTATCAATCGATAACAACCAGGACCGAATATTTAACGTGCCCTCCGAAGCCCGGAAAAGCTCAGGTGTTATGCCACTATACGGTCACACATCCAAATGTGTGCCGCTGGGAACGTTGCTTAACTTTGGTGATCGATTAAGATCCCTCAGCCAAGCGCAAAAAGTAGTACTTAGGTCAACTTGATGAAACTTGCGTTTTGATTTCTATACATCGACTCTGGAAAGCGTAAATGTGGTAACTACTCGATAGTTGAACAGATACACTCCAGAAACAATACCCTATTTTTTGGCTATAAGGTAAAAAATATTTCCTTCCTTTTGGGTGTCCGTAATCATTTAAAATCCTACGCCAACATAGCATAATTTTATATTTCTGTTTTCACATAAATGAAATGTCTTTTCTCAATTTATTTATTAGTGTATCACTGCAAAACTCAACTGTACGCGAGTGAAGCCGGGCCGGTTCGTTAGTTATTATTGTATGTTATCTTCAGCATTATTTCACAATTAGTATATTTATTTGGAAAAACCTGGAATCTAAATCACAAACCTTTCGTTCATAATCTAGAATGCTAGTAACTACTTTAACATGTGTTCATGAAAACTTTTTTTTAAGTAAATGTGAATACTTTCTACACCTACATGTTGCACTAATAGCTTTGATACTGTAATTTCTCAGTTTTGTTTCAAATACTCTAGTATTTTAGTTTATGGCTACTTTCAAGTGCAATTTTAAATGCAAAATAACGATTTTTTTTAGTGGTATTTTGCAAGTTTCCAGTCAAAAAACAATTTTTTCCTATTACTAGCAATTTCACGTGATAACGTTACTTCATATATGTATGCATTTGAAAAAAAAAGGAAGTTAATTAACATACGATATTTGCTATTGCACAACACATAGTCGGCATGCAATAAATGACCCTTGTAACTATCGGTAATATGTCCCCAGCAGTAACAGTTGGCATGCAACAAATGCACATACATAAGCTTAATGAAAAGGTTTCTCCAGTAATAAGCAACAGTTGGCTTACCAAAAAGACCCATAAGTATGCTGCTCTTATATCCCTAGCAGTATTCAACAGTTGGCACGCCATACGTGGCCCATTAGCATGCTACTAATACATCCGTGGCAGTAAGTAACAGTTGGCACGCCTTACGTGGCCCATTAGCATGCTACTAATACATCCGTGGCAGTAAGTAACAGTTGGCATGCCATGAGTGGCCCATTAGCATGCTACTAATACATCCGTGGCAGTAAGTAACAGTTGGCACGCCTTACGTGGCCCATTAGCATGCTACTAATACATCCGTGGCAGTAAGTAACAGTTGGCATGCCATGAGTGGCCCGCAAATTGGCTGTTTGTATGTGCTCAGAAGTAAACAACAGTTGGAATGCCGCAAATAGCCCGTTAACTTGCTACCAATATTTTCTCAGCAGTAACAGTTGGTCTGCCGTAAATTTCCCGTAAACATGCTGCTAATATTTTCCTAGCAGAAGGTACAAATAAACTTTTAGTTTATCGTGAGATAGTGGGGCGTCTGTTGAATTTTAACAATCACTGTGAGAACTTTGGCCCATATTACGATTATGTAAAAAATAGGCAATACCATTTTTGTTTGCATGGCCTGCTTGTGAACCATATAAGAAATGTTGACAGTCATAAATGCAAACGTTTGCCACCACACTGCCAACAGTTGGCCAACTGTTAACTCTTTGTTGTTTGCTACTTGGGATGTGAATGTTTTTGGCAGTAATTTAACTTGTTCCTTAATCAAAAATATGCACAAAAGCTAATAACACCGCATTCATGCCAGAAAAAAAANGGCAGTAATTTAACTTGTTCCTTAATCAAAAATATGCACAAAAGCTAATAACACCGCATTCATGCCAGAAAAAAAAATTGTCTTTTTTTTAAACGTACTTGTTGGCGCTGTGTAAATATTGATTTTTCTACGATTTTCTTGCAGTAGTTAAATATGGCACACTAGTAGAGAGACGTCTCGATTTTAGTCCCACAGTTAATGAGGCAATTTCTCTCGCTGCGATGCTAGAAGTTGCAATTGTTCATCAACCCACATGTCTAAGTTACAGAGATGCCAAAAATGCCCGTGAGTCGAATGCGACGGACATTTATGCTTGATGTTGTCGGAGACAATTTCGGTTAGAAGGGATGTCCTTGCTCAGAGTTTCTTTCTAGGAATGTGAAAAAAAAAAANATGTTGTCGGAGACAATTTCGGTTAGAAGGGATGTCCTTGCTCAGAGTTTCTTTCTAGGAATGTGAAAAAAAAAAAACTGACTTAATTACAAGATACTTACGTTAGTGAAAACTCCAGCATTAAATCGGCTGGGTTTTAAAGNAAAAAAAAAAACTGACTTAATTACAAGATACTTACGTTAGTGAAAACTCCAGCATTAAATCGGCTGGGTTTTAAAGGCCATTGTAGATTATGTATATATGTAGCTTTGAAAAAGCAATCAATGATTGAAGTATTATCGTTGAGCATATTGCGTTATAGTCTTTTACTTATTTCATATGTAGAGTAAAATTTGTGAAATTTGAACACTTAGGACTTGTGACATTTGAAGCAGCGCCTCATCCCACCAAACCACCGCGTACACGTAAGCAATTCAGCCACACAGAGCNGGACTTGTGACATTTGAAGCAGCGCCTCATCCCACCAAACCACCGCGTACACGTAAGCAATTCAGCCACACAGAGCATACAAGCGCAGAAGCTGAAAACATCTTCTTGTAATCGCACACCCCTTATATTGTATTTCTCCCCGTCCCCCTTTCTGTAGCCGTGCACGCTTCTCGAACCCGAATTCATTGCAGATTTCCAGCTTGTCATCTCGGGGAGCGACGGCGAACGAAGCGAGCCGACGAGGGGAGAAGGCGGGTGGGAAAGAGAACGGAGAAGAATGGAGGCCGTTCAGCGTCCAAAAAAAGGAAGGAACGAAATATATATGAAGTTCTCGACGACGACTAACGCAACATGCGCGATCAAGTTTCGAATCACTCACTCCAGCCCTTCCTTCCTTCCCGACGCGGTGATACGCCAGCAGCAGCTATACGTTACAAATGATTACTGTCGCGGGGGCCGAGATTCCAGCTGTCTTTCTTTCCTCCCCCGCCCCACCGTGTAGATCTCGAACTGCTGCTCTCGCGATAACCCGAGGGTCTCCTCAGCGAGACACTTGATCGTGCAGTCGGCATGACGGATACATGCCTGCGGTGTCGCCGGCAACATCTTTTTTTTTTTTTCTAACCTACTCCAAAACTAAGTGTTATATGTTAGTCCGCAGTAGGAATGTGATTATTGCGTCTCAGGGCTAACCCCTTACGCTTACAAGGGAAGGAAGATCATGCAAGGAGGCGTGCATCGCGGCAAAGAGGGATTGGGTTTCCCATGGCCGAGTTTGGCCATGAGAAACCTCCCTAATGTACTTATANCGCGATAACCCGAGGGTCTCCTCAGCGAGACACTTGATCGTGCAGTCGGCATGACGGATACATGCCTGCGGTGTCTCCGGCAACCTCTTTTTTTTCTAACCTACTCCAAAACTTAGTGTTATGTGTTAGTCCGCGGTAGGAACGTGATTATTGCGTCTCAGGGCTAACCCCTTACGCTTACAAGGGAAGGAAGATCATGCAAGGAGGCGTGCATCGCAGCAAAGAGGGATTGGGTTTCCCATGGCCGAGTTTGGCCATGAGCAACCTCCCTTATGTACTTATAGTTAACTAACTACATCTAGAAGAGAAAGGGAAAAACCGGCACAGGCACCGTAAAAAACCCTTTCGACAGGAAAGAATTAAAAATTGCATGCATTATGAGAAAATGCTACAGGAGGAAGATAGGTGGGTACCATGCTCTTTATTATTGGGAGAGGAGAAACTAGCCGGCAACCTCTTGAGACCCGCAGACCTCTTCTCTTCCTTCGCACGGCAAACTACCTGGGCGCTGCCAATGGGGGAGAGATAGAAATCATCGATGTGCTGCCGGTTTTCGAGTCGTAAAATGTATTCAGCGTTCATTATTTGAATTTCTTCTTTGACAAGGCGTAGTATACCACCCAGATGATTTAATAACAGTTATGTCAAATCAAGCACATTCATTTGTTTCTACCGTTTGTAATAAATCAGAATTCTTATTGACTACCATATGAGAGTAACTACAAAGACGATAGTAGTACAAGAAGGTAAACAATAGATATCTCTAAAATAAATAAAATAATTTTCAATGCCCTAAACAAAATTTTTTTTTTCAATAATGATTCTCCCTTAAGTAAGGGAGTTGGAAGCGATATAGGATTTATATATGTTTTTTCCATTAGTTATATAAGACGTTAATTTTTAACACGTGGCTGTGTTAGGCCACAGAAAATTCTTCCATTACATATTAGAGAAGATTATCGTTTGCCTTCTTGTATCACTATATTTTCTGAAGACGTTCTCAGAAGATAATCAATATTATACTTACATTTATTCCAAAAGATAAACATGTAAAGTTATTGCTCAATATTGCAACTATTCATTCGTCTGAGCCATGGACTATGATTCGTCAGAGAAGAAAAATGCATTTTATAGCTTAATAAATTGTGAGAATAAATGATTTCTTAAAATATCATATTTTCCCGTCACTCTCTAGAATGCCCATGTATCGTTTGTGGAATACTGTGTCATTCGGTTTCACGCTTGGAAATTTAGATCAATATTATTATTTGGTTTATTGTGTAAATATTTGTGAAATGTTTTGATGTGCGGAGTCTAAGATTATCCACGCCCTTTCTCAAGGTTGCATAATTGCGTTTGTTATGAAAAATATATTTATTTAGGTAGAATCTCATACTGTGATTTTAANATATATATACACACTAGCTGTGCCTGCGGCT
Organism: Clitarchus hookeri; assembly: GCA_002778355.1. Classification (NCBI taxonomy): domain Eukaryota; kingdom Metazoa; phylum Arthropoda; class Insecta; order Phasmatodea; family Phasmatidae; genus Clitarchus; species Clitarchus hookeri. The sequence goes on from NQII01008154.1 coordinate 52,339, forward strand.
CCATTCGCGTGGACTACAGAATTATTGTTTAGGTTTTTTTTTAATAAAGTTGTATTTTTCTTATTTTTAATCTTCTATATTCTATACATATTATAAAACTCAACGTCTCGGTGAATTAAATGGTTAAAACAATTATTAGTATTTCTCTGTTATAGATAGTAATTTAATTTTATTCTACACAATTCTTTCATATATAATATTGTTCCATCTTTAACGGTTTAGACAGCGTATTGCAAGAGAACGCGCTGGCGGCAAACTTTTTTCCGACTTGATTCACTATTATCGTTCGTTAATTTTTTGAGAAATTTTCTTGCGATAAAAAATAGCCAATATCACCTTTCAGCCCTCCGACTATTTCTGTGCAAGAAATTACGTCGATCTGTTGCTCAGTTGCGACGTTGCATTGTTATTCCGTTTGTGTACTTTTTTATTTTCCAATAAGAATTTCCCCGAGGGAAAGAAATATTTTCTGGGGACAAACAGTAGCGTATGTTACTTCCCGGCCCTCCAACTATCACTGCGCAAAAAATCACGTCGATCCGTTCCTCCGTTGCGACGTGAAAGAAGGACAAACAAAAAAAACAAACTTTCGCATTTATAATATTAGTTAGGATACACATGCCTTTATATCCTTCCAACAAGCGGATGAAGTAGTACTTGGCATGTAATTGTTACGTTTTAAGTAATACAATTGTGCTTATTTAGTATTTCAAAGAAGACAATGCTATGTAGCAAATTAAAGCCGTGGGGCTTCGCTCAGCACTAAAAAATATTCCACTGTTCTTATAGCCATGTGTTTGAAATTGTAGGAGACACTCTAACGAACATTAAAAATGTTTTAATTTGAACTTCAAAAAGCATCGAAATATATTAAACCAAATGTTTTATTCATTGATGTATATAGATAGAATAAATTTTTGCTGAACTGATGTGTCGTGATGAGAGCCACAATAACCTCAGTTATAAATATCTGTAGTTGCATGGGTAGTTCTCTCAACACGACCCTGTCATATTTCTCGTTGTTAAGAAATCAAGGTTGTGGGTTATTAAACTATTATCTTCAGGAGAAGTTATCTTCAATGTAGTGAATTATTTCTAATCACTAAAATCATATTCCTGGAAGATGTTACACATATCCAATAAAATTACTTGATTTCGCTTTGTAAAATATTTATTATTACTCTTTTATTAATAACGTATATCATTTTAAAAGTGCTAGTTTTTTCAAGGAATTCGGAAGAAAATCCTTTACTATGTATTTCTAAAGTATGTATTAAATAGAATCCGTAAATCGGTAAAGCGGCATGATATTGATAAGAGTACGTTGTTTGCTCTCACCCAGAATATCCGGAGTTCGATCCCCTAATTTTTCAAGAAGGTAGTAGGCGTGGCTCAACTCCAAAATGTATAAGGCTACGGAAAAGTACCGAAGGATCATTCTGCGTAGCTGTTGGTCGGGAGCGAGACATCCTCCATTACTGTGACCTTGCCTTAGGTGCGTATCAATAAACCTCTGTTGATCAAATAACTATCAATTCTATTCCAGATCTGGTAGCACTCCACTGAAAAATTTCCCGAAATATATGAAGTAAAGTTATTCCTTTTTTTTTTTCAGAACTGCAAATAATAAGGTGGGTTTGACTCAAACGTAAGTACGTTACCCTAAGCTATCTGTATAGTAAAACTCGTCATTATGGAAAATCTACCTCTCATGAAATAAATACGTATAAACGCTGGTGGCTCCCTGCCGCACTAACAGCAAACGTAATCAAACTGTTTGATAGTTACTAAAAAATGAAATATACATGCTTAGTTATTTAACTGGTTGTATCTTAAAATTGGAGAACAAATGCAGGCAATTATTAAATTAATTTAAATTTTACAACATATTAAACCGGCACAACATTTTGTAGTGAAAAACACAATCACACTAAATTACAGCACACAGCATACAGTATAGTAAAAACACGAATACAGAGAGGAGGGAAATCTTCTTCCAAAGGAATATATATAAAACATTTATTAAAACTCTAATCGTGAGTGATATAAAATGTTTGTGATAGAGAAATAAAAATGAAAATCCAGAACAAGGATGTACATAGGCTAATACAAACGTCTGCTGTTTCAGTACCCATATCGTATTTAACACAGCAAACGTATATTTCTATAGTGCGTTGGGATCTATCATTGTAAGTAATTTCGGTAGTCAAGAGGCCAAAGAATTTCGCTTTCAATTTCACGGGCGAAGACTGAGTTTATAGGGTCTTCAAAAAATACTGGTTTTGACGTATAGGTATTGTATGGTTTACTACCGAAAAGAAAAAACTATAGTAGAAATAGATAAGCCTAATAATATAGAAAATTGAATAAAATTATTACTTACTTATGTCTGTTTGAAATTTCCCACAACGATTTTATTGAATTATAATTTTTTATTTTTCTTATTTTAAATAAAACTTTTTAAGGAACCTTTTTTAAATTTACGACTACTATAATATGCCATCGTTGTATTGCATAATGAGTTTAAAATACCTTGATGCTAGAGTTATGTGAAATGAAATTAAAATGAGAACGTAGTGGCCGTTCAAGTTGTAAGAACCGATATGTTGGCATTGTGTTTACGGCCAGAATTTGGAAAAAATTTCAATTGTAAATTACATTGAAGAGGAGCCAAAAAAAACTGGTATAGGCGTGCGTATGCAAATAACAGAGGTATGGAACCAATCAGAGTAACGCGATGCGGTCGGCAGCTAGATCGGTTACTGCTGCTACAATGGCAGGTTATCAAGATTTAAGTGAATTTGAACGTGGGGTTATAGTCGGCACCACGAGAGATGGGATATAGCATCTCCAAGGTAGCGATAAAACTTCGATTTTCGCGTACGACCATTTCATGAGTGTGCCGTGAATATCGGGAAGCCGGTAAAACATCAAATCATCGACATTGCTGCGGCCGGAAAAAAATCGTGAACGAACGGGACAAACGACGACCGACGAGAATCATTAAACGTGACAGACGTGCAACCCTTTCTCAAATTGGCGCAGATTTCAATGCTGGGGCATCAACAAGTACCAGCGTGCGAACTATTCAACGGACCATCATTGATATGGGCTTTCGGAGCTGAAGGCCCACTCGTGTACCGGCAGGTGTACCAGTTTTTTTTCTCTTCAGTGTATTTAGTCATATGATACATACATATCAAGTCATATTATTGAAAAAATAAAAGAAATGATAAAAAAAAACATTACATAAGTTTAATAACTTATTTAATGGTTGTAAATCGTTTGTATACTAAAGTGTTTCCCTGAAGGAAGATTTCCGAGATTTCTCATTTCTAAAGATAATATTTACCTGTTCCTTTCTAAGGTTACCTTAAAGTACGCATAAAGTCTAGCCACCGACACAAAGCTTTTGGGTGAAAAAAACATAACCTAAGTACTTATACATCATCAGATACATAAGATGTCTGCCCTTATCGATACTTTTCAAACCCAGACGCCATGGGGGGAAAATTTATTTCGTTTACATTCACTGGGCACAATAACAAAACAAAATAGCATCTGTAAAATAATCCTACCTTATTATTGGTGTGCGTGAATGCGATGAGAGAGGGACGTTGCTATTTTGTTTACACTTCCTCACTCCAAGGTCACTCCTATCCTTCCTGGCCAGACGGGGCCGCGTTGGCTGAGCGGTTAGACTGGTCGCCTCCTACCAAGGCGAACCGGGCTCAATACCCGGCTAGGTGACTACCGGATTTNGGTTAGACTGGTCGCCTCCTACCAAGGCGAACCGGGCTCAATACCCGGCTAGGTGACTACCGGATTTTCGCAACTGGGAATCGTGCCAGACGATGCCACTGGTAGGTGGGTTTACTCAGAGATCTCCCGTTTCTCCCGCCCTTGAGTTCGGGCGCTGCTCCATTATCACCTCATTTCCCCCTCGCCGGCTCTCAAAACCTCGATGTTAAGAGCCGCACAAATCTTTCAACTCAACTTCCTGGCCAGCGTGAGGACGGTATGAGTGGACCAACGCGAAAGGAGAACGATAATACTTTAGAGGNTATATATATATATATATATATACACGCACTAGCTGTGCCCGCGGCTCCATTCGTGTGGACTACAGAATTATTGTTTAGGTTTTTTTTTAATAAAGTTGTATTTTCCTTATACTTAATCTTCTATATTCTATACATATTATAAAACTCAACGTCTGGGTGAATTAAATGGTTAAAACAATTATTAGTATTTCTCTGTTATAGATAGTAATTTTATTTTATTCTATACAATTCTTTTATATATAATATTGTTCCATCTTTAACGGTTTAGACAGCGTATTGCAAGAGAACGCGCTGGCGGCAAACTTTTTTCCGACTTGATTCACTATTATCGTTCGTAAATTTTTTGAGAAATTTTCTTGCGATAAAAATAGCCAATCTCACCTTTCAGCCCTCCGACTATTTCTGTGCAAGAAATTACGTCGATCTGTTGCTCAGTTGCGACGTTGCATTGTTATTCCGTTTGTGTACTTTTTTATTTTCCAATAAGAATTTCCCCGAGGGAAAGAAATATTTTCTGGGGACAAACAGTAGCGTATGTTACTTCCCGGCCCTCCAACTATCACTGCGCAAAAAATCACGTCGATCCGTTCCTCCGTTGCGACGTGAAAGAAGGACAAACAAAAAAAACAAACTTTCGCATTTATAATATTAGTTAGGATACACATGCCTTTATATCCTTCCAACAAGCGGATGAAGTAGTACTTGGCATGTAATTGTTACGTTTTAAGTAATACAATTGTGCTTATTTAGTATTTCAAAGAAGACAATGCTATGTAGCAAATTAAAGCCGTGGGGCTTCGCTCAGCACTAAAAAATATTCCACTGTTCTTACAGCCATGATTTTGAAATTGTAGGAGACACTCTAACGAACATTAAATATTTTTTAATTTGAACTTCAAAAAGCATCGAAATATATTAAACCAAATGTTTTATTCATTGATGTATATAGATAGAATAAATTTTTGCTGAACTGATGTGTCGTGATGAGAGCCACAATAACCTCAGTTATAAATATCTGTAGTTGCATGGGTAGTTCTCTCAACACGACCCTGTCATATTTCTCGTTGTTAAGAAATCAAGGTTGTGGGTTATTAAACTATTATCTTCAGGAGAAGTTATCTTCAATGTAGTGAATTATTTCTAATCACTAAAATCATATTCCTGGAAGATGTTACACATATCCAATAAAATTACTTGATTTCGCTTTGTAAAATATTTATTATTACTCTTTTATTAATAACGTATGTCATTTTAAAAGTGCTAGTTTTTTCAATGAAATCGGAAGAAAATCCTTTACTTTGTATTTCTAAAGTATGTATTAAATAGAATCCGTAAATCGTTAAAGCGGTAAGATATTGATAAGAGTACGTTGTTTGCTCTCACCCAGAATATTCCGAATTCGATTCGCTAATTTTTTAAGAAGGTAGTAGGCGTGGTTCAACTCCGTAATGTAGAAGGCTACTGAAAATACCGCCGGATCATTCTACGTAGCTGTTGGTAGGGAGCGAGACATCCTTCATTACAGTGACCTTCTCTTAGGTGCGTATCAATAAATTTTGGTTCATTAAATAACTATCAATTTTATTGCAGATCTGGTAGGACTCCACTGAAAATTTTCCCGAAACAAATGAAGTGAAGTTATTCCTTTCTTTTTTTTTCAGAACTGCAATTTAATAAAGTGGGTTTGGCTCAAACGTAAGTACGTTACCCTAAGATATCTTTATAGTAAAACGAGTCATTATGGAAAATATATCTCTCATAAAATAAATACGTATAAACGCTGGTGGCTCCCTGCCGCACTGACAGCAAACGTATTCAAATTGTTTAATAGTTACTTAAAAATTAAATATACATGCTTAGTTATTTAACTGGTTGTATCTTTAAATTGGAAAACAAATGCAGGCAATAATGAAATGAATTTAAATTTTACAACATATTAAACCGGCACAACATTTTGTAGTGAAAAACACAATCACACAAAATTGCAGCACACAGCATACAGTATAGTAAAAACACGAATACAGAGAGAAGGGAAATCTTCTTCCAAAGGAAAATATATAAAAAATTTATTAAAACTCTAATCGTGAGTGAGATAAAATGTTCGTGACAGAGAAATACAAATAAAAATCCAGTACAAGGATGTACATTGGCTAATACAAACGTCTGCTGTTTCAATACCCATATCGTATTTAACACAACTAATGTATATTTCTGTAGTGCGATGGGGTCTATCATTGTTGGTAATTTCGGTAGTCAAGAGGCGAAAGTATTTCCCTTTCAATTTCACGGGTGAAGACTGAGTTTATAGGGCCTTTAAAAAATACTGGTTGTGACGTATAGGTATTGTAAGGTTTACTCCCGAAAAGTAACAACTATAGTGATAATTGATAAGCCTAATAATTCAGAAAATTGAATGAAATTATTTCTTACTTATGTATGTTTGAAATTTCCCACAACGATTTAATTGAATTATAATTTTTTATTATTCTTTTTTAAAATAAAACTTTTTAAAGAACCTTTTTTAAATTTACGACTACAATAATATGCCATCGTTGTATTGCATAATGAGTTTAAAATACCTTGATGCTAGAGTTCTGTGAAATGAAATGAAAATGAGAACGTAGTGGCCGTTCAAGTTGTAAGAACCGATATGTTGGCTTTGTGTTTACGGCCAGAATTTGGAAAAAATTTCAATTGTAAATTACATTGAAGAGGAGCCAAAAAAAAGTGTGTATAGGCGTGCGTATGCAAATAACAGAGGTATGGAACCAATCAGAGTAACGCGATGCGGTCGGCAGCTAGATCAGTTACTGCTGTTACAATGTCTGGTTATCAAGATTTAAGTGAGTTTGAACGTGGTGTTATAGTCGGCGCACGAGAGATGGGACATAGCATCTCCGAGGTAGCGACAACATTTGGATGTTCACGTACGACCATTTCACGAGTGTACCGTGAATATCGTAAATCCGGTAAAACATCAAATCTTCGACATTGCTGCGGCCGGAAAAAGATCGTGAACGAACGTGACAAACGACGACTGACAAGAATCATTAAACGTGACAGACGTGCTACCCTTTCTCAAATTGGCGCAGATTTCAATGCTGGGGCATCAACAAGTGCCAGCGTGCGAACTTTTCAACGGACCATCACTGATATGGGCTTTCGGAGCTTAAGGCCCACTCGTGTACCGGCAGGTATACCGTTTTTTTTCTCTTAAGTGTATTTAGTCATATGATACATACATATGAAGTCATATTATTGAAAAAATAAAAGAAATGATCAACAATACTGTTATATAAGTTTAATAACATAATGAATGGTTGTATATCGTTTATATACTAAAGTGTTTCCCTGAAGGAAGATTTCAGAGATCTCTCATTTCTAAAGGTAAAATTTACCTGTTCCTTTCTAAGGCTACCTTTATGAACCTTTAAATTCTAGCCGCCGACACAAAGCTTTTGGGAGAAAAAAACATAACCTAAGTACTACTACATCATCAGACACATAAGATGTCTGACCTTGTCGATACTTTTCAAACCCAGACGCCATGGGGGGAAATTTTGTTTCGTTTACATTCACTGGGCACAATAATAAAACAAAATAGCATCTGTAAAATATTCCTACCTTAGTAATGGTGTGCGTGAATGCGATGAGAGAGGGACGTTGCTATTTTGTTTACGCTGCCTCACTCCAAGGTCATTCCTATACTTCCTGGCCCAACGGGGCCGCGGTGGCTGAGCGGTTAGACTGGTCGCCTCCTACCAAGGCGAACCGGGCTCAATACCCGGCTAGGTGACTACCGGATTTTCGCAACTAGGAATCGTGCCGGACGATGCCACTGGTAGGTGGGTTTTCTCAGAGATCTCCCGTTTCTCCCGCCCTTGCGTTCAACGCTGTTCCATTACCATCTCATTTCCCCCTCGCCGGCTCTCAAAACCTCGATGTTAAGAGCCGCACGAATCTCTCAACTCAACTTCCTGGCCAGCGTGAGGACGGTATGAGTGGACCAACGCGAAAGGAGAACGATAATACTTTAGAGGCTATCACTCCACAACTATCCACGCATCACTGCCCTACATGATAGTGTAGACATTTGGGTGGCTCTTAACAACGGGGTCTTGAGAGTCGATGAGGGTGAATTGAGGTGAGTGTGGAGGAGCGCCGGAATGCAAGGGCGAGTTAAACGGGAGATCCCAGAGAAAACCCGCCGACCAGTGGCATCGTCCGGCGCGATTCCCACATGCGAAAATCCTGGGGAAACTCCGTCGGGAATCGAACCCGGTTCACCTTGGTGGGAGGCGAGTATTCTAACCTCTATTCCACCGCGGCCCGTACTGCTCTACAGTACATGAGATTTATCATCTGGCACCTGGGATCAAGCCGATATTTTAGCTCGCAAAAATGTATAACTTTTTACATCTCAATGGCAATGCAACGAGAGAGGTTGCGTAGAGGTAAATATTTGGATTAGAACCGGGGAGGTCCTGCCTTCAATTTCCGGCCCGGCCAACCTGACTTCGGGTTTTCGTGGTTTACCTAAATCACTCCAGGAGAATGCTCACGTGTTTCCTAACTACATGTCATTGCCGATTCCTTCCTCGTTCCTGGTTGGCAGAGCAACTTGCTCCCTCTGTAACGACCTCGCGGTCGACGAGACGTTAAGCCCCACCTAAATACCTACATTGAAAACCACGCGTTGCAAACAGGAGCAAAAATACAAAAAAAAAAAACGAACGATTCTGCTAGTAAATCAGAGGGTAACGATTCCACGCTCTGTTTTCCTGTCGGCGGATTTCAAAAGGGCGTGTATCGAGAACGAAATTTCGTATTACCGCGCGGTCATTTTTGAGAGTCCGTTGATCCCCCGACGCGTTTCATAAATCCCAAGAATCCCGCGCGAGTGGTGTTACCGCGGGCTTTGCCCTCATGTATAAAGTGGGCGTCGTGCGTGACCTCCGACCCCTCGACCCCCTCGGTAGGGATAACTAGCCTCACGTTTCGCTATTCGCTCGCGCCATTCTCCACCCTGCCATCCTCGACTCTACTATTGTATACGCCAGCTAGAGAGGCGGCGTGGCTGTGAACCCCACGCTGCGAATCCCAGCGGCCAGTTGTAGAGTTAAGGGGGCTGACCCCTGACCTAACCCTACCCCACCCCGTCGCCCCGGCACGTCGACGGTCGACGCACTCGACGCGGGAGAAAAACGGGCTCGTGTTTCGGGCGCTCCTCCCCCTTCCCCCGTTTCCGCGAAATCGCAGCCTGGCTTAAGCCTGCTTCAGGGCTACATTACTGCGGGATAAACATGTAGCCATCCCCCCCCCCCTCAAAGCGCTAGGAAACGGATTTTGTTCGCTACAGAACTTAAAAGTGCGTCAACAGTGGGGTATATTCTCCTGAGTGCTTATCGAATCATGTTTTAGTATACCGTTACGCTGGCCTGCTTATATCAGTAACTGTATAATGAACCACTCTCATTTATTCGAATGGTTTATTTAATGATTTTTCATATGTTTTCACAAAACGACATATTGAATTTCATGTTCCTTTTCATAAAGTATTCAATAAAAGGAACCTTCTTCTGGGGAATGTTTTCAAAATGCTACAAATAGTATGTGTTACATGAAAATTTAGACTGTTACATGGGAAGCATTTGGGACTTATCTGAGTTCGTGAGGGATGACGGCCTTAAATAAAAATAAAATAACTAAATTTTATCTCTTATTTATTTACACAGCTATTATTTACAGTTTTTAATTATGTGTCTCCACTATTACCCTTTTAATTTAACACTATNTATCTTATTTATTTACACAGCTATTATTTACAGTTTTTAATTATGTGTCTCCACTATTACCCTTTTAATTTAACACTATTACCCTTTTAATTTAACAGTGAGCGCGATACTCAAAATCTATTTCAACTATAATTAACGTCCTTTTTAATTGTATCTGTTTGGTTTCAGTCAATTAACTCATACTTGTTATTATTAACACGTGTTCAGTCTATCTGTTGCACCATTTGTAATGTTATTAACTCACACATCTAGTCCAATAGTCCAGCCTGCCAACAGCACCCTTCACTGATTGATACTCGCAGTCACAAATTTCCTTTCCATCACTTCTCCCGCTGCTCGTCTTCTATCGTTTGGAACTCAACCCCTCATTCACTCATCAACTACTCGGCTCGGAGGACTGTCACACTTATGTAGTGTTCGCTCTGACCATCTGGAATATTCAACGCATCCCGAGTCACGCTGAGAGAACGAGATCAGTAATCCAGAGCATTATTCAGATAAACGCGTAAACCAATATAACCAGGGTCACTTGCGCAAGCCTCAAGCTCGCTTTCTGAAACATATACGCAGTCACCGGCCTTTCGCTCGCCTGTTCATTCAAAACAATCCTTTTGCTAGCTGCTGCCGCTATCATTTAACTGCTGTACTTCACTTCCACTCGCTCGCGCGGTATGTGAAACAGCGAGCGTGTAACATTACGTTACATTATAACCAATGAATAACTGTTAGTATTTAAAAACACTGTTTATTAATATTAACACTGTGACACGAATTTTCATTTAAAAATCATCTAACCTTTTTTATTCGCATACATTAATGTAAAAATACCTTTTGCATAAGTTGGACAATTTTTTAATCCAGATAGTTGAGGATAAAAAGTACCCCTTGGCTGAAAAACAATAATCGAAGACTAAAAATATTGGCAATAACTTATTTACTTTTGAGATATTCCTCAAATTATGTGATATTTTAATATATTTCTCCACGATGCTTCGGGTATAACTATTACCATCAGGTTACTTTTATGTGTATTAATGTGACGTTAATGCAGCTTTCATTGATGAATGAACTCATCTACTTCGTCTATGTATCTGGCATTCAATTAGGTGACAAAACTTAGGTTTTTTTTTTTAGCCATGTTGGAAATGAGAGAGATTTAACTCGAGAGACAGGCTTGTCTTCAACTAAACTAAAGAAATTTTATAGAAGACCACTTCTAGAAAAAATTCCAGATGGGGAGGAAAATNGGCTTGTCTTCAACTAAACTAAAGAAATTTTATAGAAGACAACTTCTAGAAAAAATTCCAGATGGGGAGGAAAATATTTATTAGCAAATTTACAAAGCGATAAAAACGTTTTTTTTTTTACGAATGACGAACCTCAAAGGAACATCGTTAAACATAGTTTGCCTGATGTAATAACAAACAACAANTTTTTTTTTTTACGAATGACGAACCTCAAAGGAACATCGTTAAACATAGTTTGCCTGATGTAATAACAAACAACAATGGAAAACAGAAATCAGTTTGGCTGGACAGGAAATCGTGATTGGTTCTTTCCGAACGACAAGAAATTTAGTTGAACACTGCGCTACTTCTCTATTTTTGTACAAGGGGCAAATCGCAATTGTACTGTAGCTGGGTTTTACATGCTGTAATTCAATTATCAGCATTTCTGTTCCAGATCGAATAAATAACCAACTCAATCAGACTGAAATATAAACATATTTGCATATCTGGAAAGGAAAATGTCACTGATACGATACAAATGCTGTCAATACGACATTATATGTTAAAACAAAACTACTGTTGGATATATTAACATAAGTGTTATATCATTACTACTTTACANCAATACGACATTATATGTTAAAACAAAACTACTGTTGGATATATTAACATAAGTGTTATATCATTACTACTTTACAGTACACTCTTTAGAATTTAGTTTTCTAAATTTATCAAATCATTGCATACGCGTGCTAAGAAAGTACGAACGGTAAAGTATTTTTTTTCCATACATATACTAACAGCATCTTTCCTCCATTTGTTTAGGAAAGAATCAATTGCCTAATGAAGTTCCCAACTGTACAAGATAACATTTTCATATATAAAGTATGATGTATACTAAATTATCCAAACTGATTATAGGATAACAACGCCCCTTAGATTTCAGAAATTTCACTGAATCATTGTTACAATGTAATATACTACGAAAAAAATAAGGGGCGAAGCCTAAACTGACATTATCATTTAAATTCAAATAAGATACTTAACTTAAACTTAAAAAGCATGACATAAAGTATGTGTCGAAGTCATGGGTACACCAAATGATGTTGGTTTCAAAGGCCTAACTGTTAGAATGCCATTTCTCTCGTTGTTATCATTAAAGATTTAATCCTTCGCTCAGGCTTTTCATTAATTTCTGGTACAGAGTTAGCAGAATTTACTTATACTCTTGCTGTAGAATGAAAAATGGTTGACGTTTGTCTTAAACTGATAGCCCAAGCCCCAATAAAAAGCCTAACATTACAATACCGCTACCGATNAATGGTTGACGTTTGTCTTAAACTGATAGCCCAAGCCCCAATAAAAAGCCTAACATTACAATACCGCTACCGATGATCACTGTTTACGCAGCACACTAGATCACCGCTCGCAAGACGCCCGCCGATTACACACGCGTCTATCCGAGTGCCAGCTAAAGTACCGTGACTCACCACTTCGTAACATNCCGCCGATTACACACGCGTCTATCCGAGTGCCAGCTAAAGTACCGTGACTCACCACTTCGTAACATCTTCTTCGACTTCTTCACAGTCTAATGACGGTATTATTTTCAATACTCCAGACGATGCCGGCAGTGGCACACCATGGAACCCAATCTCAGTCACCTCTCGGCAGAGAATCCTACCACAGCCTCTGTACCCGCGCTGCGGTTGAAGTGCGCAACTCATCGACACGCCTGTATGAAGACTGGCTCACACAACATGCAATATAGATCGCCGGTCCCGATTAGAAAGTTTCNCTGTCACACTTATGTAGTGTTCGCTCTGACCATCTGGAATATTCAACGCATCCCGAGTCACGCTGAGAGAACGAGGTCAGTAATCCAGAGCATTCTTCAGATAAACGCGTAAACCAATATATCCAGGGTCACTTGCGCAAGCCTCAAGCTCGCTTTCTGAAACATATACGCAGTCACCGGCCTTTCGCTCGCCTGTTCNCCAGGGTCACTTGCGCAAGCCTCAAGCTCGCTTTCTGAAACATATACGCAGTCACCGGCCTTTCGCTCGCCTGTTCATTCAAAACAATCCTTTTGCTAGCTGCTGCCGCTATCATTTAACTGCTGTACTTCACTTCCACTCGCTCGCGCGGTATGTGAAACAGCGAGCGTGTAACATTACGTTACATTATAACCAATGAATAACTGTTAGTATTTAAAAACACTGTTTATTAATATTAACACTGTGACACGAATTTTCATTTAAAAATCATCTAACCTTTTTTATTCGCATACATTAATGTAAAAATACCTTTTGCATAAGTTGGACAATTTTTTAATCCAGATAGTTGAGGATAAAAAGTACCCCTTGGCTGAAAAACAATAATCGAAGACTAAAAATATTGGCAATAACTTATTTACTTTTGAGATATTCCTCAAATTATGTGATATTTTAATATATTTCTCCACGATGCTTCGGGTATAACTATTACCATCAGNTTTGAGATATTCCTCAAATTATGTGATATTTTAATATATTTCTCCACGATGCTTCGGGTATAACTATTACCATCATGTTACTTTTATGTGTATTAATGTGAAGTTAATGCAGCTTTCATTGATGGATGAACTCATCTACTTCGTCTGTGTATCTGGCATTCAATTAGGTGACAAAACTTAGGTTTTTTTTTTTAGCCATGTTGGAAATGAGAGAGATTTAACTCGAGAGACAAGCTTGTCTTCAACTAAACTAAAGAAATTTTATAGAAGACCACTTCTAGAAAAAATTCCAGATGGGGAGGAAAATATTTATTAGCAAATTTACAAAGCGATAAAAACGTTTTTTTTTTTTTTTACGAATGACGAACCTCAAAGGAACATCGTTAAACATAGTTTGCCTGAAGTAATACCAAACAACAATGGAAAACAGAAATCAGTTTGGCTGGACAGGAAATCGTGATTGGTTCTTTCCGAACGACAAGAAATTTAGTTGAACACTGCGCTACTTCTCTATTTTTGTACAAGGGGCAAATCGCAATTGTACTGTAGCTGGGTTTTACATGCTGTAATTCAATTATCAGCATTTCTGTTCCAGATCGAATAAATAACCAACTCAATCAGACTGAAATATAAACATATTTGCATATCTGGAAAGGAAAATGTCACTGATACGATACAAATGCTGTCAATACGACATTATATGTTAAAACAAAACTACTGTTGGATATATTAACATAAGTGTTATATCATTACTACTTTACAGTACACTCTTTAGATTTTTGTTTTCTAAATTTATCAAATCATTGCATACGCGTGCTAAGAAAGTACGAACGGTAAAGTATTTCTTTTCCATACATATACTAACAGCATCTTTCCTGCATTTGTTTAGGAAAGAATCAATTGCCTAATGAAGTTCCCAACTGTACAAGGTAACATTTTCATATATAAAGTATGATGTATACTTAATTATCCAAACTGTTTATAGGATAACAACGCCCCTTAGATTTCATAAATTTCCCTCAATCATTGTTACAATGTAATATACTACGAAAAAAAATAAGGGGCGGAGACTAAACTGACAATATCACTTAAATTCAAATAAGATACTTAACTGAAACTAAAAAAGCATGACATAAAGTATGTGACCAAGTCATGGGTACACCAAATGATGTTGGTTTCAAAGGTCTAACTGTCAGAATGCCATTTCTCTCGTTGTTATCATTAAAGATTGAATCCTTCGCTCAGGCTTTTCATTAATTTCTGGTACAGAGTTAGCAGAATTTACTTATACTCTTGCTGTAGAATGGAAAATGGTTGACGTTTGTCTTAAACTGATAGCCCAAGCCCCAATAAAAAGCCTAACATTACAATACCGCTACCGATGGTCTCTGTTTACGCAGCAAGACGCAAGACGCCCGCCGATTACACACGCGTCTATCCGAGTGCCAGCTAAAGTACCGTGACTCACCACTTCGTAACATCTTCTTCGAATTCTTCACAGTCTAATGACGGTATTATTTTCAACACTCCAGACGATGCCGGCAGTGGCACACCATGGAACCCAATCTCAGTCACCTCTCGGCAGAGAATCCTACCACAGCCTCTGTGCCCGCGCTGCGGTTGAAGTCCGTGACTCATCGACACGCCTGTATGAAGACTGGCTCACACAACATGCAATATAGATCGCCGGTCCCGATTAGAAAGTTTCTCGGGCTTACCGAAGATACGCTCGGAGCCGGTGCTTACATAACGTTTTTTCCACTTTAAAATGACACCGATAACATTACACGGAGACGCATGCAAATGCCGAGGAATCTATGCCACGCAATACTTGATTTTACGGGCCTTTATAATCATAACCGTTTTGGAGAATCACTGANAAGGAATCTATGCCACGCAATACTTGATTTTACGGGCCTTTATAATCATAACCGTTTTGGAGAATCACTGATCTCTCATTCGACTCGTTGTGACCACAAACAAGAGTCGAAGCGTTTGAGTATTAGGTTCGACAACGTCCCAACGGACGAGTTCACTGAGAGCAAATTTGGGGCGTGTACTTTTTCCGCCCCAAAGGGTTTTATCAAACCTGCATGTATCGTGTGTAAACACAAAACTGTATTGTTTCAAATATTAATATTTTAAGATTGATAAATATCAGTCAATGATATTATTCAAAATACGTGTTCACCATAAAACAAAGTGTTTATATCGTTATTAGTAATATTTAAAGAGCGCAGAAGGACAAAGTCTAGCATTAATTATCATAAATGCTTATTNTGTTTATATCGTTATTAGTAATATTTAAAGAGCGCAGAAGGACAAAGTCTAGCATTAATTATCATAAATGCTTATTTAAAAACTTTATACGAACACATATTAGCATAACTTTCAAATTAATGCAGTTTTTTAATGCATAACCAGCAATTTTGGTTTCACTTTGTAATCTACATAAACTCTTATATTCTAATTTCTGCAATAAACAATATCTACCTTGGCGTAGCAATTTTCGTTACGAGATGAAAAAAATGTGGCACTTTCTCTTTCATAGCGATTGATCACTTATTATACCACAGTCCTCAGTGCAAAAGCAAATATTCATTTCTTCAATAAACCATGAACTCACGACCCTATTACATAAATCAAATAGTTATGTTTAACCTATTAACATTAACTATATGTCATCATTATTTACAACCAGAGTGCACCACTTGTATCAGTCTTCCATGATCTCTTCGCACCTCTACTGCGTTGTCTAGGTGGATCATAGACACCGACGTATTTACCTAGAAGCAATCATCATCACTGCCCTCTGTCACTCCGAACACACAAGTCGCTCTAACCCCGGTGACAATAATCGCCGCGATTCGCCGATTCACTTGGAACACACTCCAAATATCGATGCTGACAACAGTCTCCAGAACTGATTTCGACCGGGTAAGATAGCTTTTTTAATACATAATTTTTTTTCAGATTGCTCTACCCGTGTNAGATAGCTTTTTTAATACATAATTTTTTTTCAGATTGCTCTACCCGTGTACACGTGCAAAAGTGTCCCCATTTAACGTCGAAATGTTTCTCAATAGTTGAGATAGCCCCCTACATTTTTGAAGTCGTTAGTTANGTACACGTGCAAAAGTGTCCCCATTTAACGTCGAAATGTTTCTCAATAGTTGAGATAGCCCCCTACATTTTTGAAGGCGTTAGTTAGTTGCCGCTGGTGTGAGCTGTCAATCAGTTGGACACCCGCCAACCACGTCGTATCCCTTTTTCCAGCATCACATCATCACCTTCTTGAATAGTTTCGCTTTCCAGTCTCGTCAACTACTACTGTCTCTGGGAGTCGAAATGGGCGAGGGGGCAAGCAGAATGCCAACCTGCAGCAATTTACTCGTCTCTGTTCCCATTTAGTGATGGCGATCCAGCGCGGTTGTCGTTTTCGATCGGCTTTGCGATATGGGAATAATTTGAACATCTATCAAGGGTGATTAAATTTTAACATATAGTTACTTTGGCATACCAGTCATTCCACTGTGAATGCAAATTAATGTAACGGTGGAGTTTTTAACCCGTAAGGTTGTACAGAAAAAACCAGAAGATGAAGGGGCATCATAATTTTAGTGGGTTCCCGAAAAAGTCGAATATTCTGCGCTAGAGATAGAATCATGCCAAGGGCAGAGCTCGTGCCATCACCGTTCCGGTCTCCTTGCCACGTGAGGGTAACCCCTCAGCGAGCAAGCGAACAACGCCATTGAAGACCGCCGTTATATCAAGACTTTAACTAATCTGACAAGTGGATAACATCCACCGAATGTATTTGTCTACTTTTCGCTCATTTTATTTTTCAAGCTAATAAACAGCTCGATGAAGTTTAATATCGGCGTGGAATTATTCTTCTATAAGCCGTTAGAGATCACAGTAGGGAGTCAGATATAATTAATTATATGTAGCAATTTTTATGAATTAATTTATTTGAATAGTATCTAAAGATACTGCTATGGTTTTAATAGGAGATGAAAGATAGACACAAGAATATTATAAAAAAAATATTTTCCTGCGATTGTAATTTTTGTGTACGTCTTTGCAAAGTGGCACGATTTCGTAGATAAATTGAGTATACAAATCATTACAAAAATTGTAGTTCTACGATTAAAAAAATTGCTCAGTAGTTCACATTTCTTTTAAACATCAAAAATAAAATACAAACATTTAAAGAAATATTTTATAATGTCTTCTTCATTAAATTTTCCACATTCCATTTCTTACCCATTGCATGATGGAGCAAACATATTCAGTATGTCTTCGTGTGTCACACATTTCTTAATATGCTTGGCGTAATAATTTTTTCGAGCTAGTATTTTGGCATAGCAAGCTTCCAGTCTAGTGTAAGTTAAAAAAAAATGAACTATCAGCAAGCTCTCCACAATAACACCGCTCTATACATCGCTACTGGAATCAATCATCTCTCAGACATTATTTCCGAATATTTTCTAGCTCAAAATTACACTCAAAATAACAATTCAACGAGATCAATCGTAGCCACGGAGTTTGTTCAGAACAGCTGTAAAATCAAAGTATATAAAAATTTCGTACGGTGTTTTGCACCGTTACTTTCTCTTCTACATGGTAGTGGCAGCGGTGGCGCAGTGTCCAGGGCGGTCGCCTCCCACCACGGCGATCCGGGCTCGATCCCCGGCGGGTTCACGCCCGGATTTTGGCATGTGTGAATCGTGCTGGACGATGCCGCTTGCTGGCGGGTTTTCTCGGGGTGCTCCCGTTTCCCCCGCCCTTGCATTCCAGCGCCGCTCCATTCTAGGGCATCATCTTCTGTCATGCCCATGGGATGACGGTCACCTACGGGTCCCAGCTGAAAAAAACCGTTACTCGGAGGGTGTCGCCTTGCCCTGGGTGCACTCCCCACACGACATTTATTATTTTTTTCTACATGGTACGGAAATGCGTATGCATGCATTTTTCTACTCTGCGGTCTTGAGTGTCGAATCACGCCGACAGGAACGTAAAGCGAAGGTCTGGACTGCAGGAGGCAACGGGCTGTGGAATGCCGTGTTCGTAATGCCACGGCGATAACGGGGGGATTCGCCGAGACGCAGAGAGACCGTGGCGGGCAGACGTCGGTGGAACGGGCTAACCGGAGTCGCGTTGAGAAATGCCCCCGCTTCGTCCAGTTGGCGGAGCACTGCGTCACTCTCCCGGCGAACCACGCGGATAAAGTTGCCGGAGGGGGGATTTCCCTTGGCGAGCTAGGATCAAGGCGAAATGAATCCCTCAGTCCATTTCACCCGCCCAAGTGGCTTCGCGAATTTCTGGCTATTCACTGCACCTACTGCTTGTGCGTCCTGCTGAAAGATATTGAGTATTTTTTAGATCTAGCGCGAGTTCGTTGGAATTGTTTCATTGATTTTGTAAAAGCCTTATGTAATATAGGCCGGCCTTCAAATTATTATTTCACACGGCNCGTTGGAATTGTTTCATTGATTTTGTAAAAGCCTTATGTAATATAGGCCGGCCTTCAAATTATTATTTCACACGGCATTGACGCAGCTCCAGATATCCATAACAAACATAAAAGCCGATTATAGATGGCACATTTATTATCTTCCTCACTATATTTTTAAGTGAGCGTGTCATATTGTTTATATATATGTATAGATATCTTTATATATTTATATATGTGTATGTATAACCATTGCTATGAAGTGTTATAAGTGAATAATGTTTTATGTAGCAAATCAGAAAATATATTTATTTGATTGCATGTTATGACGAAATAATATTTCGAAGCATTTTAATATTTATAATCTATCAGGAAATTATACACCAGGAATAATTATATCCGGGTGTCTATACTGCGCAGTGTGTAGGCCTAGACATTGTCGAGTGTGTTACTAGGCGATTTTATGCTAACCTCTTTAATATTATATTATACGATGTATAAAATATACTATATTATCAATTTGTTTTCATTGAATATGTATTTTCTGAAAGGTTATGTTGTCTTACATTCCTGGGAGCTCGTGACATGGTACGTATGGGGACTGACATAAACATATGCTATAATTGAGTTTTAGGATACAAAATAAGTTTTCAATTTAAATGACGGCTACCAAGTTTTTAAATATATGTATATTTTANCGTTGGAATTGTTTCATTGATTTTGTAAAAGCCTTATGTAATATAGGCCGGCCTTCAAATTATTATTTCACACGGTATTGACGCAGCTCCAGATATCCATAACAAACATAAAAGCCGATTATAGATGGCACATTTATTATCTTCCTCACTATATTTTTAAGTGAGCGTGTCATATTGTTTATATATATATATATCTTTATATATTTATATATGTGTATGTATAACCATTGCTATGAAGTGTTATAAGTGAATAATGTTTTATGTAGCAAATCAGAAAATAAATTTATTTGATTGCATGTTATGACGAAATAATATTTCCAAGCATTTTAATATTTATAATCTATCAGGAAATTATACACCAGGAATAATTATATCCGGGTGTCAATACTGCGCAGTGTGTAGGCCTAGACATTGTCGAGTGTGTTACTAGGCGATTTTATGCTAACCTCTTTAATATCATATTAGACGATGTATAAAATATACTATATTATTAATTTGTTTTCATTGAATATGTATTGTCTGAAAGGTTATGTTGTCTTACATTCCTGGGAGCTCGTGACATGGTACGTATGGGGATTGACATAAACATTTGCTCTAAATTGAGTTTTAGGATACAAAATAAGTTTTCAATTTAAATGACGGCTACCAAGTTTTTAAATATATGTATATTTTANAATTGAGTTTTAGGATACAAAATAAGTTTTCAATTTAAATGACGGCTACCAAGTTTTTAAATATATGTATATTTTATAACTTTTTTGTTTTACAAGAAATGAATTGTATATATATTTAATTAGTAAAACATGTTGGATTTTCAGACTTCATAACATATGTATATGTCTTACTATGGGCTTTCGGAAATCCCTGGCGTCGTTTTTTATCGTTAATTTTTTTTACTGTAGTTTTTTTTTNTATGTCTTACTATGGGCTTTCGGAAATCCCTGGCGTCGTTTTTTATCGTTAATTTTTTTTACTGTAGTTTTTTTTTCTGAAACAATCGATAATTTTTAGGTGTCTTCAATGTCTTTTCTGTTGTGGCCCGCAATTGGATAGTTANTTTTTTTTCTGAAACAATCGATAATTTTTAGGTGTCTTCAATGTCTCTTCTGTTGTGGCCCGCAATTGGATAGTTACTTATAATCATATATTGTATACAGGTTGTTAAGCGACTCAACACACATACTTCGGCAGCGTGTTATATACAGATCAGTGGCAACAAAAAATTTCGTATACGCAAGTAGGCTGTGAAAAGAACTATATCCTTGTTGTAAGTCNTATACAGATCAGTGGCAACAAAAAATTTCGTATACGCAAGTAGGCTGTGAAAAGAACTATATCCTTGTTGTAAGTGCCACACAAGCTTTTCAAAATGTGCCCAATCTGACTATATAGATAGGGGCACCCGTTGTATTGGTTGAATAGTTTTCGAGACATAATGTAAAGTATTAATTTTTTAAATGATGATATTTTCCAAAATGGCGAACCAACATTAATATACATCTCAAAATGTAATGCGTATATAATGGTCTGTCAGCATACCAAATTGGGTTTGAATCGGTTGAATGATTCCCGAGATAAAACATATCACCCAAAAAATTTTATGGCCGCCATTTTTAGAGTAAGTGGTAGACGTTATCTAAAACTACAAAATTCAGGTATACTTACTAAGTATTATATGTGTACCAAGTTTGATGAAATTCTATTGACGCGTTAAAAAATCTAAACGGATGACACGCACACGCACAGATGCACACACAACATTTACATACACACACACGTACACACACGTACATACACACCCAGAGAGAAATGTGATCTCATAAGCCTTTCTTTCCTTCGGAAAGAAGGCAATACATTGCTAGGAATTTTGTTGAATGACACCAAATTAAAACAAATGTTCATATTCTTTTACAAACACAAATTTAGAAGTACAAAAGATAAGTGGTACAATCCTTAATTTTTATTTAAAATTAAGTGTTATGTACAGCTTAATAAATGGGCCTAATTTTCATAGTTAGGTTATGGTAAGTGGAGTTTATTGTGTGTATAATTTCTTTGGTGAATCTAGGATATTAACGACAGCGTTATAATGGTTACATTACTGCCATTTGCTATGTTCATATCCCATTTTGACCACTAGAAACATCTGTCAAAACATGTTATTTAAATTATGCTTTTTTCAAAATTGCTCTTACTTAAGCTTTGCTCGAATTAAACACCATGCTACTTTACTACACTGGAGAGCCAAAAACAAACTGGTATAGGCGTGCGCATGCAAATAACAGAGGTATGGAACCAATCAGAATAACGCTATGCGGTCGGCAGCGCCTAGATAAGACAACAAGCGTCTGGCAAAGTTGCTAGATCGGTTACTGCCACTACATTGGCAGGTTATCAAGATTTCAGTGAGTTTGAACGTGGTGTTACAGTCGGCGCACGAGAGATGAGACATAGTATCTCCGAAGTAGCGATAAAACTCGGATTTACGCGTACGACCATTTCATGAGCGTACCGTGAATATCGGGAAGCCGGTAAAACATCAAATCTTCGAAATCGCTGCGGCCGGAAAAATATTGCGATCCAACGGGCCAAACGACGACTGACGAGAATCATTAAACGTGACAGACGTGCAAATCTTTCTCAAATTGACGAAGATTTCAATGCTGGGGCATCAACAAGTGCCAGCGTGCGAACTATTCAACGGACCATCATTGATAGAGGCTTTCGGAGCCGAAGGCGCACTCGTGTACAGTTGTTGACTGCACGACACAAAGCTTTACGCCTCGCCTGGGCCCACCAACACCGCCATTGGACTGTTTATGACTGGAAACACGTTGCCTGGTCTGACGAGCCTCGTTTCCAATTGTATCGGGTGGTTGGACGTGTACGGGTACGGAGACATCCTCATGAATCCATGGACCCTACATATCAACAGCGAACTGTTCAAGCTGGTGGAGGCTCCATCATGGTATGGGGCGTGTGCAGTTGGCGTGGAATGGGATCCCTGATACGTCTCGATACGACTCTGACAGGTGACAGATACGTAAGCATCCTGTCCGATCACCTGAACCCATTCATGTCCATTGTGCATTCCGACGGACGTGGACAGTTCCAGCAGGACAATGTGACACCCCACACGTCGAGAGTTTCTACCGAGTGGTTCCAGAAACACTCTTCTGACTTAAGACACTTCCATTGGCCACCTAAATCACCAGATATGAACATTATTGAGCATATCTGGGATGCCTTGCAACGTGCCGTTCAGAAGAGATCGCCACCGCCTCGCACTCCTATGGATTTGTAGACTGTCCTGCAGGATTCATGGTGTGAAGTGCCTCCTGCATACCTTCAGATATTAGTCGAGTCCATGGCACGTCATATTACGGCACTTCTGCGTGCTCTCGGGGGCCCTACACGATATTAGGCAGGTGTATCAGTTTTTTTGGCTCTTCAGTGTATATTCTCGGATTAGCGTTATGGAACATGGCTCTGTATAGAAAATGAGAAAGGAAATTTTAAATTAGTTAGTTGTTGTTCAGTGGGCTTGATGAACAGGAAATTTTAGTACGACTATAAGTAAAATTCTTCTCTTTCATGTCATGTAAATTTATTTATAAATATCACTGATTTAGAAACCAAGAAGTTGACTTTTTTTCACAGATACGTTTTGGTAAGGTTATTTTAATGTTTTAATAATTATGTGTAATAACAATTTTAAGATAAGTTCTTGCCGTCTTTCAAAGAATCGCTAAATTAAAGTAATAACGAATGGAAAAAAAATTTCCCCGTGATATTTTAATAACAGCAATAGAAAGAACACTTGTGGTGTATAAATTCACGCAGTAAATATTTAATTGACGTGTTTAATGCTGGAAGACTTTATGTACGTGCAGCCCGCTGCGCGCCGTAATGCGGCGCGGTCATATCAAACTTGTGACAACCGCGGACAACCGGCGCTTGTTTTTATCAGCCGCAAAATGAAATGTGAAATATTGGACGCGGGAAGTCCGGAATTTGCCGGAAACCGCGCCAACACCGGACGGCGCCAACCCTGCACCCAGAAACCCGAAAGCCATGAAACGCACAGTTGTGTCACTGTCACCGGGTGCTCGGCGCTTTAATGATCCCGCGATTGGGAAGAGGGTTTCCAATTTTTTTTTTTATCCCCGCTGTGCCGGAGTATTTGGTTTGGTTATCACTCGTCAGCAGCCCTTGATCAGCATCACTGGTGAAAAAGGGAGGGGGGAGGAGTTCAGGCCGATGCCTCGGCTGACAGCCCTACGTTCCAGCGATTGGTGAATATTCTGATAGTTTTCTTTTGTGTGTTTGCCAAGTTGGATCCATAGAACGAAGATCAGGTAGACCGATTTCGGTGTTCTGCGTATGTCCCCCAAAATTGACTCTCCCATTTTCTTACTGAAATTTCAACGTCACGTGGTCAACAGAGATGAATGTGTTTGTTTTCATTTCCGTTTCAAGCTGACCCACCCTTTTTTATGAATATAATACTTAAACTGCTCTATTCGCGGTTCCTTCAAAATTTTTGAATGAAACCTTTTGAAAAATTACCCCATGTAACACTTCCTAAATATGTCATATCACTTGTGTTTTATAATTCTGTTACCAGAAAAGCATTATATTTACATTTAAATTAAACGTTTACATATATTTCGTTAATANTGTGTTTTATAATTCTGTTACCAGAAAAGCATTATATTTACATTTAAATTAAACGTTTACATATATTTCGTTAATAAATTACGATATCTCATGTATAATTAATATTAATATAACCAGAGTAAAAATAGGTGGGTTGGTAACGCCTTGTAAGGAATAGTTCTTAAGCCAAATATCATTACAATGAGTGCGCACGAATGAGGTGCACTGTCCCTTTGGTGTAATTTTCAAGGTCAGGATAAGCATTGTTTGCACGAAGCGGAGAAATTTATCGTAAAGTGGAACATAAGCAGCGCTTCAGAAAATTTGGAAGTAATCGTGAATATACTATAACTCGAATGCATTTAAGTTTCAGTAAATCTATATTAAAGGAATTGTGCAAAGACCTCAAAGCACCTACTTGCATTAAGAGCGTCCTAACCTTTAAAACCTTTCAATTTGGTTTTTGAAAGCCATACTCGTAGAAAAGCAGAAGTGACTCTGTGAAAGCCTATTGACAAACTAATTAAAATTAATTACTTCTATCACAAACATTACATTTAAGGCGATTTTGCGTTTAATTTGCTGTAAAGTTCTGTCAAGTTTTCATATAAAGTCTTTCACAAAGTGGTACATTTGAAGTANATTTTGCGTTTAATTTGCTGTAAAGTTCTGTCAAGTTTTCATATAAAGTCTTTCACAAAGTGGTACATTTGAAGTAGTGAAAATATGCATCTGTGTCCCTTAATCGGAAACACAAAAAAAAAACGCAATTATTCTGGCTATTTCTATCAATCTTTTGCATTGTACTAAGCTCTTAATCTTCGATTTCTGTCTGCTCGTTGTTGCAACCCCGTACATAGTGCCCACTTATATGTTTTCGAAGAGACTGAGACAACAGTTATATATCACGTGACAAACCTGAAATAATGCGGACAGCAATGTATTGATATAACATTAGCAATATATTAAAGGTAATTATATCTTATTACTGCACTTTGATTCCCCCCTCCACCCTTTCTCACTTTTCACGTCTCATTTACACGGTGTTCTGACAAGGTTTGCGAAGTTAGAATCCCGTACAAAATTTAGATAATGTATTTTATAGAAATGTTTTTTCTTTGGTATTTATTTCCACTCAAAAGCCTACTTGGACATCCGCATGAAATTTCCATCCTTTACAAATGCGCATAAAGTTTCCTAACTCTTGTCTTTATTCGCCTAAATTTATACGCTATTAAGAAAACGTGATGCATGTAACGAACAAAATCTTATTCGCGATATTTTAAGAAATGTTTTATACTCCACCACGAGATNAGAAAACGTGATGCATGTAACGAACAAAATCTTATTCGCGATATTTTAAGAAATGTTTTATACTCCACCACGAGATGCTGGAGTATTAGAAGATTCAAGGCGAATTTAACGTCGGCGAAAACAAATCCATGATGTAGGTCACTACAGAATACCTACGTTCTTGCTTCCTTAACCCTCGTAGATATTAAAGATTTACTTTACATAGAAAACAATTTGTATCAGTTACATTGCAGACAATTCTTAAAATATACGAAGTCGGTCATAGTCAGGGTTTAGGGGAAGAAGATTAGTGTAGAATAAATAGGATTCCGCTGTTTTGTGGTTTAAGTTGTTTGCGTTCACTCACGCGTGGCTTTCCAGCGTGACAGACGATGGCCGGGGATGTTTGATATCAGCCCGAACCTGGAGATCTATACAATCTGACCGGGATCGACTTATTGCGCGCTTCAACGCTTCCCGAATCATTCAAGTGCCGGATCGACCTCGAGCCTGCAGAACTCTCCAGCAGGTAGCGATAATTGGAACTCGGCGTCGGTGCGTTGTCCTCGGAGCACCGTAATTCGAACCGCGGAAGTGCGGGGCGTTACGGTCCGGTGATTAGCATTGTGGAGCAGATATTAATTTATTGCGGCGACCGTTTAATCGTGATTTTCTGGCGGTGTGGCTAGAGGCGAGGGGAATATTAATGCCCAGCGGAGCGTGGGTGTTTGGGCGTAACGTCGTGAGCTCTCAGACTGCAGTCGACACGCCGAAATGCGGCTTCTTAATAGGTTAGGTTGAACCCCTAGCAATGGTAAAGCTACTCGTAGAATTCTTACGTTTTGTTGACTTTTTAAATTGTATGTCCCATTCTGCTTTGCTGGGATGTCGAAAAAAAAAAAAAAAAACGAAACGTGCTAGTAGATCGTGAACTATTTACACAACAGTTGATTTAAATATCAGTTCAGTGAATAAGTATTTTAGGCGAAATCATAATGAGAGATTCATTTAATGATATGAAACTGATTATTAATTTTTTACCAAATAAACTTAGTAATAGTCTAACCATAATATTATTTTTAACTTACGTGCTAAGTACGAAAGAATAACAAAGAAATCCTAATTTCAGAGAATTTTGTCAGCGAAAACTCCCCCTTTAGGGCTATTAGATCCGTGCTTATTATGTAAATGGGTGGATCTTAGCGGTATGAAAAGTGAGTCTACTTAATATTATTGTTTCGGAAGTCTGTAATACAAATACGCTTGGAAATAACAGTGAATAATATTTCATTTGTTCAAACTATTTATTCAAGATTTCGCAGGTTTCTTATATTATCGGCCGTAATATCTCGCGTGACAAAGTCTTTTATGATGAAATTAGTAAAGTTATAGTGTGGTCTTAGAGTGTTAATCCTTACGATCTCTCGTGCTGGGTAATGTAGAAAATAACATCAGTATGCCCAGGTGGCCTACNCTAGAAAATAACATCAGTATGCCCAGTTGGCCTACGAAGTTTCCCAATGTATTATTTTCAGTACTTAACATTTGCACAACAGTAAGAAACGAATTTTGAATTGAAGAATAACAGTAATAAACAAAAATCAACAACACAAATCAGGAAAATGAAATGATGCTTTTTGAACTGCAAAAATTAACAATTACATTTAACCGCCGTTGTCAACTTGCTATAACATTTCATGCGAGATACCGGAAGGATAGTTTCCCACTTATATACGCTTTAACATGTGCGTTATAAGTAATCACCAAAAAATAGTTTTTAAAATAAAAGAGTTTCAAGTAAACAAATACGTACGTTATATCATATAATTTTTAAAAATCCGTGGTTAAATATTTGTATAAATGGGAATCATTTGAAAACAGTTTACATCAACACTTAAACTAACAACATTTGTTTAAATTTTTCTCTAGAGAATGTTTCTGCATGCATAGTAAATATACTGCATTTACATAAAAACAAATAAATTACACATTGGTAATGAAAATGGTATAATATTACTGCTAGACGTAAGAACTTAACTTGATTGGTGAAGACTACACAATAATTTNTTGGTAATGAAAATGGTATAATATTACTGCTAGACGTAAGAACTTAACTTGATTGGTGAAGACTACACAATAATTTGGTGCACTCAAATATCTTCCGCTGTGAGTTATATGCATCACTTGAACCTTTTTTTGCAGTCTTTTCAGGGAGCTCAAAAACCGACAACTGTCGTGAAACAGAGATCCATACTCGATTAAAGTTTCGCGAAAAAAAAAAAGNTCAGGGAGCTCAAAAACCGACAACTGTCGTGAAACAGAGATCCATACTCGATTAAAGTTTCGCGAAAAAAAAAAAAGGAATATTTCAATCCCATTTTGGAAGAATTTATGTTGGTTGTTAAGGCATTAATCAAATATCTC